>JAKSZP010004419.1:0-71680 GCA_022478985.1 Massospora cicadina
TGGGTATATACTTGTTAACGATTTCTAATTATTCCCACAGCTTCTGAAATTTGTTCTTGTATGAGATTCCGCTAATACTTTCCTCTGTGATTTTTGGCCTGGAAACTCACTTACTCCTGTAGTGAGCGCCAGATGTAAGCTTCCTAGTCTACTGTACAGGGTCAATCATGTACGTTGTATAGATTGCCAATATTAATGAATGAGTTGACAATAGTATGAAAACTAATGTCCTAGTTGTGATATTCACAAACAAATTTAGTATAGTCTATAAAATAGATTGGTGCTTACGCTCTTCCTTTTATTCTTGATTGTACTTTTGGAAAGCAAGGAAACTTTTCCTTCTGACTCTTCCTCATGAGTAATTAAGAAGCACTTTGACATGGGAACCTTTCCTTTAAACTCTAATCTCAAAAGTATTCAATATAAATTGCAAATTATCAAATGTAATTCCAAGTTAAACTTGTATTTGCAGCTTTATTTAAAATAACAAGGGAATATATGGGGTAATTCTGGTGCCCAACTCTTACGTTGGCACCCCAATAGGAACAGAAGCTGTTGCCATTAGATTAGTCCTCCTGTGCAGCTAAAATGATGATCTTCCTCATCTGCTTAGTCATATTTGCCGCCAACTAGAACAATATCCCTTCTGGTTTGTATTGAAGAATGTGTCCCAACGCCTTGGCTCAATCCCAGTGGATTATTCTTATTAAGATAGCAACCTGCTTAGGTAATAATACCCTTTACATTAGCAGCAGGTCACGCTATCTAAAAATTAACCCTCAAGCTGCTTCCAAAACGTTTTCAACGCCTAAAAATTACTAAAAACTTAAATCGATTAGCTGCAAACTTTAATTGACTCATATATTATAGTTGAATTACAATTTTTAAATTGATAATTGAATTAAGTGTAATATATTGTTGAGGATCCCCCCAACAGAACATCAGTAATCTGTAAGAATCAAATCCCGTTAGATTAGTTATTGTCTAATTAGAAATTATGAAAACAATTATTGGCATATCTATGATAACCCTCACATCTGCTATAATAATTCACCCCCAGCATATTAAGTAGATCTTATTATAGATGATTAATTTGAATTATGTGGGCATACTGTAATCCCAGCAAAAGCCCATAGGACGTTCAAAATATGAGGCAAAAATTTATGACTATGAGAATGCGGAAGTCTGAATCAATTGTGGACTTTGAAAACATGCTTTACCTTGCGTCATAACAGCTTAGGACTGGATCCTTAGATATAGTCACCACAAAGACCATCTTGCATAGTTTGCTAAAATTACACCCTCAACTCCAGACACAAACACTTTTGGTCATAAAGCAAGTCAAATCTCTAAAAGCCATTAAGGAGGTCTTGATCAACTTAAATTACTTATAAAAAGGTGTAAAGACACTAGAACCAAAAGAATCATTAGAAACTTCGCCCAATAGAAACGCTGTTTTAGTGGTAAAAGATGCAATGATAATCCTAAGGAGAAGTCTTACCGCCCTGCATAATGAAATTATAATAATTTAGCCAAATTTTTATTCAACAACTTTCATTAATAGACACTTTTAAAGAAGCTTCCCCAAGCTAAAGTAAAAAAAGAAGATAAAAGAAGTTTTCAAAGGATTAGTCAATTGGGTTTTACACCACACCAATAGAATTGATGAAGAGGAGGCTGGGTCATGAATTGATTCAGGATAATGTCTCATTGGAACTGCAAGTGAAGTGGTTGTTCCCGCCTGCCTCAGACCAAACCAAGCGAAGTTTGAGCTTACCAAACAGTATTAATTGACTCATTCTTCTAATCCCACACAAATGTTGACAGTATCTCATATTGTGGGATTCTCATATTTACCACTTTAAGAATATTTCTTCTGAAGATCACAAGCCACCTGAGGCTTATAAAATTTCCTGCCTTCCTAAGGGGTTAGTAGGATTCAGCCAGAAGGTCAATGGCATTCTTACCATGGTCATGACTATTGGAAAGAGCATTATGAAAGTGGAAGTCACATACATAAAGTCAAAGTTTTAGCAGTACTGGATAACGGCGCTCCAGTTAATATTATGTCTTTAAGTTTATGATAGATTGAAGCTTATACCAGAAATTAATCACTAGTCCAAGTTCATAACTACCAGGTATAAGTTGGCTAAAGCACTAGGATCCTATTCCATGTAAATTTGTAATTTGGTTACATAATCTTGTCTGCTCTGGCTGTGTTGTTTTAATGACCATTACAATTTCCATAAAAAACACAATTCCTATTTATGTTTGGAAATAATATTGATTTCACCCAGTTTTGAATCAATTAACTCTACCACCATATGACACTTGTATTCCAAGATGAATAGAAGAAGAAGCGGAATAATTGAGTATGCCTAGTTAAAATAAAAATTTTATTTACTTAGTCAGCTATAACTTGAGATAAAGGAAATGAAGCAGTTGCCACTGATCATAAAGGTAGAGTCTAGTTTGCCCTTGTACGACAGGGAAGAGGTATAGATACTGCCCACAGAACATAAAGCTATTCTGGTCAAAATAGTATCAATTTAACTGAAGAGAGTTGATCAAGACTTACTTTCCCAAAGGATTCAGAGAAATTTACTCAGAATTATGTCTGAATTTTACAATTCCACCTACCAAGGAGAGGTCAAAAACTCCTTGGAATCATTTTCAAATAACCTGTCATAATCAAGAAAGGTCTAACTATTGTTAAATTGAAAGTGTTCCAAAACTTTCTTTTACCACTTGAAGTCACTTTTGAGTGATTTTAAATTTAAGTTTTATTTATCCACAGCCGTCTGCCCAAACCTATTATTTGATGACCTTGGCTCCGCCGCCTGCCACCCCAGTGTGGGGCAGCGGTGCACCCCCACCTAGCATTTTCCACCCCGCGGGCAAGCGTGTTTGGATGGGCTCAAACAGCCTGCCCACTGCTTCCAGCCGTTTTGTCCCCCCACAGGACTTAGCGCTTCACCTGGCGCGCGTCCACCCTTCTCACCTCCATTCTCTCGCCCTCCCTCGCTCCGCCATTCGCTATTGCCTCAGAGTGGACTATGGGCGTTTGTTCCCATATGCTGATAAGGCAATTATTGACCTGGCCACTGCGGCCTTTGCGCCAGCTGACTTTATAGACATCCGCCCTTTTAAGGGCTACTTTGACGTTGGGTTCCAATATGAGGAGGATGCTGAAGCAGCAGCACAAACTCCTCTAATTTATAAAAAAACCCCATTCCCACAACCCATACTCGCCTCCCTTCAGACACCACGCTGGTGGTATCCTTTGCAAATCTCCCATCCCACCTTCCACCCCAGGTTTTGTATGACCAGTTGGTCGCGGGACTTATGGCTTATGGCACTCAGCCCAACCTCATCTTTGCCATTCCATCTGGTGCGGAGCGCCTTGCTGCTCCTCGTGCAACAGCCACCATCATCCCACACCACCCTACCATAGCCCAACAAATCCCACCCCGCGCTAGTGTGGCTGTAGCGCCTGATAATTTCTTTTGGGCTCAGGTCGATAATGGTAGGCAGATTTGTTCCCTCTTCTTTGGCCTCAACCATGCAAAAAAAGCATGCCCTAAGGCCAATTCCGCTGCTGCGGCTTCTGAGCCCCCCTCTGGAGGTTCAGTATGGGGCGCTTTGCTGCCCCCTCCCACCCTCCAATCTCTTTCAGTGGGCCTATGTGGAAAATCAGCCCCCTCAAAACATCCAGCCTCACTCTCCCACCTAAATCTACCCCAGCAAATCAGAGCAATGCTTGGACCACCATTGGCACCCAAGCAGCCGCCCATTCGCCCAATCCCACCTACCCAAATTTGAACGCCACTATTCCAGTGAACCAAAATCCATGGGATCTATTAGCTGAAACTGACAATTCAGGTAATGTCCTCATTAGTAAGCATACAGGTCAACCTCTCTGCCAATTTGATTATGATTGGGCAGAATTTTTTCTTCCTGACTTCGATGAAACCCTTACCCCTCGCCATTTCGCTCCTCTGCCTAATACAGCCCCCTTCCAAAGTGACCACCAGCTCGCCTTAGCTGCGGTGGCCTCTCCTCAGTGCCCAAAACTATGCACTGCGGTTGCCCAGTCAGTGGCTCAGTTCCAGCATGGCCTGCCCACCTTCTTCTTCCCCCCCAACTTCCCTGAATCTGCCTGCAGTGACATCTTGATTTATTCTATGATGCTGAAGTTGCTGTTACGAATGTCACAACGCTTGCTTCATTCAACCCCTCAGCTAAAATCACCCCCCACAGTATCTCCCTTTTCACCTAACTTTCTGAAGCCCGCAAAGAAGCTGAAATTCTCCTCGCAGCTTTTGTTAAATCACTTTCCCATCATTATCTTGATGAGGAAGCGGAAAACATACTATGCTGACCTCCACCCTCACTATGCGGATGCCCCAACGCCCTGGCTCTCTGCTCTGGTCCAGTACTGTAACCAACATCCCATGATCAATGCGGGTCTTTCTAAAACCAACCCCCCAACACCTCCTCACCCTCTGCCATGGTGGGTTAGCAGTTTCCGCTTCCCACTTGGTTAGTAGTTTTATTTTGTCGTTTTGGGTGTTGTTATTTGGTACTGTCCATCCCCTGGTCAGCATACCTTAAATAAATTGAAAATTAAATTGAATGTGTTCCACTATGTTGATGGTGAATCAATTCGTGCCATTTGTGGCATCAAAGACTAGGCTGCAAGAGCCAACTACACAATAAGAGTGTGAACTAAAATGAACTCTTGAATCAACACACAGATATTTTCAGCACCAAAACTAATGATATGGCTTGTACAAGGGAGGAGTTCACAGAATTGACACTATGATTGCCATTCCCTTTTGACGTAAGCCTTACCGCTGTTCCAAGAGTGAAGAAGATGTCATTACAAAAGGACTAGACAACTTATGGATGAAGGCTAGGTATTCCCCTCTAAGAAATCAAAGCGTTGCCCCTCCTGTTAGTGCAAATGATGGTGGGACTCCCCACATAGTCATGTATTACAGAAGATTGAACGACTTGACTTAAAAAGTACTTCACTACCACGAATCAATAACTCCATAAAACAACTTGGAGGATTGCGCTACTTCTCAGATATGGACTTAGCAAGAAGATACTGAAAGATGAATCTGTTTCCAGAGTACTAGGAGAAGTTTGCTCTGATCACCAATCAGGCATGTTTGAACTAATGTATATGCCACAGAGCTTTTGCAATGCCCTTGGCTACATTTCAAAGAGTATATAATCAAATTTCCAGAGATCTGAAAATATCAAAAGTTCTCAATTACTTAAACAATATCATGGTGTTCGCTAAGACGTTTAAGAATCACCTGAAACACCTGAAGGAGTTTTTTATTAATTATATTAGACAACCTCAATCTTAAGAGAAGCATTGATCATTAATGAAGGGCCAGCTAGAATCCTTGGCCTTGAAGTGAAATAAAGAGGAATCAAGCCCCAGAAAGGGTAAGTTGAATCCATCTCTAATATAATTTACCCAAAATGCATGAGAGATGTGCAGGTGTCCATGGGCATGGTTGGTTAATATCTCCAATTATTTCCAAACTTTGCGGGCAATCCTAAGTTAGTCATGCAACTACTCAACAAGGATTTACTATTCAAATTGAAAAAAAGATCAAGAAAATTCATTCAACCAGCTCAGACATAAGATAATTGAATCACCAATCCTTAGATACCCAGATTTTGTAAAGACCTTCTACATTATTCAGACGCCAACAATGTGGTTATGGGCGCCACTCTAACACATCTGGATAAAGAAGAAGTATATTATTTTATATAGTTAAACTCAAAGACTTTCACCGGAGCATAGTGCAACTAATAGTTTTAAAGAGTGAGGGAATAGTGGTTATCAGATCAGTAATCCACTTCCAACCCTACGTTTGCAGTATTTACTTTAAGATAATTAATCACCATACCTCTCTGAGATGGTTGACAAACATAAGGATCCAGATGGAAGACTAAGCAATATAGGCTGTTCAGCTGCAAGGCTATAACTTTAAGAATCAGAAGTGGGTAGGATAGAAGTACCTGAATGATGATGGCTTGTCACAGTTGCTCATCTTTCATTTGCAATTGCACAAGAGAGATAAGATCTACAAGCTCATGGTAAAACCTGAGGGGAATGGTAAGGAGAAGACAATGCAGGTAAAATGATACTTAAGAGCTGTTCTTGAGTGATGATATTCCAAGATGTAAAGCTGGAGAAATGAAAACAAGAGAGATGGTTGACATATGAGAAGCCAAGCTTATGGATGGCGCTAATCATTGAAGGACACTACCATGTAGGCCACAGAATGCTACATGATGCACATCAGCAAATCAAGGAGTGATTTTATTGAGAGCCCGTGTTGGATAATATCAGTCAGTCTCTGGAGCTCAGCAGTAAAATCCCAACAAAAGGATCACAAAGAAGTTTAGGTTTCACCTAACCCTCTAAGTGTGCCATTTCACAATGTTTCTATTGACATTGTTAGACCACCCTAAAGTCATCAAAAGGAACCACTTTATCATTGCCGTGGTAGGTCAGTTCACCAAGTGGACAGAAGCAATTGTAGTAAAGTCGCTTTTCTGTAAGAGTTACCAGGAGATTCCTTTATCGCCAAGTCTTTTTATTCCACATATGCCCTCAAATACTTTTTTATAAGAAAAGGACTGAACTTTATTTCAGCTTTTTTGAGACACCTTGTCAGCGTTTGTACTTGAGAAAGTTCTGAAAATACTAAAAATGGAACAATTGTTCAAATATCTTCCTCTAGGATTAAGCCTTCCTATCTTGATAGATTGTCACTTTATATACCCCTGTCCTAGGTGGTGATTGATTAATAAATGGTTTTCAGGAATCTTCATCTTAAGCAACCACATCCCAGTATACAGGATTACAACCTCAAAGCTCTATATCACTGAGAAGATGACAATCCAGAAACTCTTAAATTTAAATTTATTGTGGGGAAGGCCGACCATGGGATGGACACTTATAAATATGACTCAGGACACATAAACTTAGTACCAGGGGAGGCACCCCAGAGAAGCGATGCTATTTCTTGTTGACAGCGGGAACGCCACTTATGGGGAGGGGGAGGGAACGTTTGAAGGGGCCGTAGACACTATTGAGCACGTGTGGAGGAAGGGGTCTGATTTGATGAACCAAACTGGGAACCAGGAGGAGACCAGCTGTCGGCGACGCGGTGGGAGGTGTCCAAACATCCACGCTTGAAAGTGGTCCACCAAATGAGACTGGAATCTGTGGACAGTTTCTGGGAGGGTGGGGGTGGAGCCTGCGATGGCATCTAAGACAATCGTGTGGATGGTCCACATGGCGATTGCAACCACCAGAGCACTGAGGGAGGGTGGAAGGGAGGAGGCCATTGATAGAGCAAACATATCTCTTGACGGACTGAAGGGATGTGTTTGATCCTGGCCCAACAGACGTTGAACTTCGCGCCATATCAATTTAGAGGTGGGGCACTTCTCCAGGCGGTGGAACAGCGTTCCATACTGGCCACACACGACACAGGATGAGTGTAAAGCGTTAGAGCGCTCAGATGTATGATACACCCGCCTCAGGCAGCGCCACACATGGGAGCGGACTTGAGGCTGCAACAGAGGGTGATGTATATATTTCCAGATTGTTTTTTGGGTCTCAATGTAATAAGGGATGTCCATCATGTCCAGGTAGTCCACCCTGGATAGGACATGGGGCCTAATGGGGATCACGCCATCATGGATGGGTAGCCCCTGTACCTCTTGTGTGAACTGAGGAGAGGGGCGGCCTCTTTGGGTTGTATGTCCACTAATACGAATTCTCCACTCTGCGCTCTGCATGGAGAGTAGGATTCGTTTGAAGTGGGTTTTTATCCCGTGAGGACCTGTGGCCAATGTGTGTGATGCGAGGTATTTCATCAGGGAGAGGGGGTTCTATGGATTGTTGAGGCCCAAGGCTTGGGAGAAGTTGGAGCGGGCTGTGCGGGACCAATGTTGGGGTGGGAGTGTAGGAGCGGTGACGGCCGCGATCCAGGTGCCCAGGATCTTGGCTGCATGGGCTTTGATGTCAAGCAGGCTCATGCCCCCATGATGATGCGGGCCAAACATGACCTCTAGCCACACAGGTGGAGGGCGGCCTGACCAAAGCCATCCTTGAAGCAAGGCATACAAGGATTTGAAGAAGCTTGGGGAGAAGGAGGTGGCGTAGGCTCCGAACCAGACTTTAGATAGAAGCATAGAGTTGGCTAAAACAACCCTGCCAGTAAGGGAAGTAGGGTGGGCTCTGAGAGAGGCGATTCTCTTCGTCACATTGTCCAGAATACGGCACTCCATTACTGCTGACGTGTATCCACCTGCCTCCATTCACACGCCCAGATGGCGCACTAGTCCTATGGTAGAACGTGGCATTAAGGGGAGCACCAGTGGAGCAGTGTGTGTTGAGTTAGTAAGGCGTGGACGTGGGCGAGCAGATGGGCTGGGTTGGGAACTAATTGCTGGAGCCCAGCAGTTCTGAAACTGACCAAGGAAGATGATTTCAGTTTTGGAGGCGTTCAGTGCCGCATTGCTTACCTGGGAATATTCCTGGATGAGAGCTTCAAGCGTGCGTGCATCTTGATTATTAGACACCCCAACCACACAATCATCTGCAAACGCCAATATCTTGACTGGGACTTGGCCTGGCACATGGACCCCAGTGAGTTGGGCATTCACATTTCGCAGTAGTGGGTCAAGGCTGAAGTTGTATAAGAGTGGGCTGAGGGGAACCCTTGTCGCAAGCCCCTTTGAGGGCGTACTACTTCTGTTAGGAAGCCAGGGCCATGCACTGCCATTGTTGCAGATTTTTTAAGCAGCTTACCCAGTTGATGAAGTGAGGGGGTAGGCGAAATTGATGGAGGCAGGCCCTTAGGTATTCCCAGTTTACTCTATCATAGGCCTTTTGTTGGTCCAAGAATACAAGTGCCCCAGAGGCTGTGGACTGACATACATTAGCCACAGAGTGCACGTTATCCCAAATCGACCTTCTGGGGATGAAACCAAATTGTTCTAAGGAGATGGTGGCAGATGCTACAGTCCCTAATCGGTTAGCCATAATTTTTGTTAAAATTTTGGTGTCTGTGTTTGTTAGAGAAATGGGGCGCCAGTTGGCTAAGTCAAGCTTATCCCCTTTCTTGAAGAGTGTGACAGTAAAGGCCTCATGTCCTCCTGGTAGGAGGCGCGTTTCCAACAGGCTTTGGTTAAGTGAGGCAAGCAGAAGTGGGAATATATATTTGAAATATTTTTTGTAGAACTCATATGGAATGCCATCTGGGCCTGGGCATTTTTGGTTTGGCGCACCACAAATGGCTGTCCATAATTCGTTTGGAGTAATTAAATTCAATTTTTCTGGGTATTGGAAAATGGTGCAGATATGAGCTCGGTTGAGAAATTCCACCACTTCAGCTGGCTGAATTGGTTCAGCTCGGTACAACTTGGAGTAATATTTTGGCATTTCAATTGCCACTTCAGCCAGTGTATCCGCAATAGAATTATCTGATCTTCGCACCTGTATGCAGGCCACACTCTGGCGTGGTGCAAAAAAATTTAAAAGAAATATGAAGTGCACTTGTCACCTTTTGTGATGCATGTAACCCTTCATTAAACAAACCTGAAGTTTGTGTTGACTTTCAAGTGCATTGAGGTGGGCTGCTGCCTCCGCCCACTTCTGGCCCCATGCAGGGCTATATCCTGTAGCTGGAATGTTGGACTCCAAGTGTGACAATTCTGCCAGAGCGTGTGATATAACCGCCAATGTGGCTCATGAGCATCTGGAGGAGAGATGGCAAGAGTGGCGGATGGTGTCCTCTTTGAAAGTTGCCCATGTGGAAATGGGGCCCACGCAAAACAGTGCAACAAACTTTTTTGCCAAAGTTGCCTCTTCCACCCATGTGGAAAATCCTGGTGATGCAAGCTCGGGGGGGCGGATTTTGCACCAATGTGGGGCCTTAGCAACTATGACAGGTAGGTGGTAGGTTATCGAGACCAGTTGGTGGTCAGAGAATTCCATTTTCGTTGTTTTGAAGTGGGAGATGTGGGGTTGGAATTTCACCGGCATTAGAATAAGGTCAATGTGGGTCATGGACCTTAATTGGCCATTGTGGATGTGGGGACGCGTCATGTTTTCAAGAAGCAGGGCATGTCACAGCAGCGCATCCATTAACCCAAGGGTGGCCTTTAGAACGCGTAGTTCAACGCGACCCTGTGGGGCGTGGGGTGAGGGAGGCCACCAGTTTGTTGGTGAGGTTAGCCAACAGTTCATGTCACCAACTATAAAAGAATCAGGGGGTAGTGGGAGGGATTTGACCGATGAGAAAAATTCCTGATGCTCATGTGCACCATTTGGGGCATAGATGTTGATGATTGCGTGCGCTACATCAGCCCACGAGAAGGTGATGACGAGCACTCAGCCATTTAGGAATGTTTCTGAGGATAAGAATTTGAAAAATTATTTTTCCAAATTAGCACCCCACAGTGCTTTGACCAAAAGGATAGGGATGAGAGGAGCAAATCTTTCCAAGTTTCCTCAGAACCTCATGGACAGTGGGACTCCTGGATGGCCAGGATATCCACGGGTAAATTGTGTTATAAAAAACTCAGTTTCCTAGCCTGGGATGGGGAGGCCTTGAGTCCAGCGATATTCAACGTCCCTAAAGTGAAGGTTTCCCCCATTGCACCTTAGGTGCAAGGGGGTGGGCCTCCGGGCCCACCAGCCTCTTCTAGGTCCCCACAGGCTTTCACAGCAGTGCAGGTGTTAGCAGCAACGCTATCAGAGTTTTTGTTAATTTTTGCGGAAAGAGTCGCGTTGGCTTTGGCCTTCACTTTTTTTTCCTAACGTCAGACAAATTTTTTGCGGTGCGGATGAGTTCGGTGCACCGTTGAGCAGGTCAAAAAAAATTTTTTAAGTTGGGATAGGTCCCAAGTTGGTTTTGACTGGAGCTTGGGTGCAATGATTGGGTGAGATTGGGTCTCCCATCAGATCCTCAGATTGAGTGGCCCACTTGGCATGGGATTCCCAATATGATTGGTTGATGGATTTCCAAGTTGCTTCCGCCGCAAAGGTTCCCATGTCCTCCTGGCGTTGTGAGTGTGGGATAGCGGTGGTGGCCTTGGCCGTTTCCTTGGCCGTGGCCCTATGGGCCTGCCTGGCCTTCTTCCGTTCTTGCGGGGAGATAGGCTTTACCAATAGGTAGCAGCCTTGTGCTCCCCATGGGAAAGCCTCCTTGGTGCTTGCAGTTGGTTCATAGTGCGCCTCACCATTGGCCATAGCCGCCGAGGGGTGCTCTTGGAATGTGACGCCCTCCTTGATGGGGCATGCATGTGCCTTATGGCCAAACGCGTCACAGTGGGTGCAAATGGGGGGCGCGCTGTCCACAGTCACCCAGAATGGGTGGGTGGTATGCCCTGTGGTATCAATAAAAGTGGAGTGTGGGATCTGGGTAAGGTCCTTCACGATCTCCTCAGTTGGGGTCAGAACTGCGATGGCTTTGCCAGAGCACAGGTGTGGCATCAGCATGAAGTGTTGCATTTCAAAAGATTGTATTTCGCCATATACGGTGAGACCATCTTTCAGGTGTTGTTCCAGAATGTCACGTTTTACTGTTTTAGGCAAAAAGTCAAACGTGAGGAAAATTTGGTTTGATTTTGTCCATCTGGTGCATTTGGTTTCGATGACCCATTGCCTTTGGGGAGGTCAACCACTATGTGCACCGCTGCAGCCTCGTCTGCTGCTTTTTTGCTTTCAAAACCTAGGTCCAGCCAACCACGTGACATGGAGTGAGGTGCAACGTACACCGCAGTCAGGAAAATTTTGTGTACATCTTCATAAAATTTTTCCCATAAGGCCATTTTTTGGATGTCCGGATACATGTGGACTCTGATACCACCGACGAAAGTAGTTGGGAGTGTGGCGTGTTGATGTACTGGTTGCATCGTGCTTTCCATGCGAGTATCTCCAGGGAAATCATGACCGCCAGTTTTTTAAGATTTTTGTCTATTTTGCTAGATTCTCTGGGGCGTTTTCGAACGTTGGAGGCCATGGGCCTTCCACCTGCTCCTCTTAGCTTGCTTGCCCAACTGCTCCCTGACATGGGCGCAGACTAATCTCCTCTGTGATATTAACAAACTAGATTCAGTCTTGAATTGAATAGGTTGCAAAAATGATTGCAACGAGAAAGAAAAGTTGTTTCCAGAAGCTCTTAAAAAATGATCATGGTTTAACCTTCTTATTGAATGAGGAGTGAAGATCCAAAACGAGGAGGGCCTAAGTGCCTATCCACAACAGGGCACTGACACATTTTAAAATATTGAGAACTTTGAACTAGTAAGTTATTGTATATTTTCTACTAACAATTTTATACTTATCTTTTGTCAATTTGCATAGTTACAATAATAATTATCATAGCCCAGGATAGTTGCCACAATATTGGAAATCAGAAGTATAGGCGCCTAGTCTTTGCCTAATTGGCAATTACTCTATCAACTTTAGCGAAAGAATGTTTTGGCAAGAATAGTCCCAATTCAACAAATACAATTGTTTAAAGGCATATCTGATCTCATAATAATATTGCTTTTTAATGGAATAATGACAATATCTCCCAAAAGCCCTTGGCCAATTCTTGGTGGAACCATACAAATTGGGGCAACACTTTTTCAAATACCACATGGGCTATTAACTTGAGATCAGGCAGTCAGATTGCTCCAAACACGCATAATATTCTGGGGCATCAATCAAATAATTCTCCCCTAGCCACATCTTGTTCCATTCTAGCACCTAAGCGGGGAACACCTCCTTTTATGGGCGTGGCAGAGGAATCCAAAGGTGCAATTACTTATCAAACAGTGATTCTTTATAGTATAACTAATTGTTACCATATGCGTACATTCTGCCTAAAAATAATTTTCCATCAGTTGTCTTGAAATAGTAAATCAAATTTCCCAAGTTCTGATAGGACGAATCTCTATATATAATTTGGATGTTACCAAGCTATTCCAAACGTTTACATTAAATCCCTTTGACCCTCGATACTCAATATAGTTTAAAGGCTGAGCTTTTATTGAGAAAACTCACTTTTGCTTCATTTCTGCGCCCAAATAAAAGCTTTAAAAGCCTTAACTACTTTTATTCATAAAAGTAATTTTTATAGTTTAAAAATATCTTTGAGGAGATCTGCCTGTTATCAACACCAGCGAGCCTAAAAACTTGCTATATTCACACAAATTAATGCTCACTACAGGGGTACACCCTGTATACCTCAAGCTTATTTCTGGAAAAATGGAGGGCTCACCTGCTGGAAGTGTTACTGGATGGGTGAAAAACGGAGATGGGCAGAAGATGACCTTATGGATAGCCCCCCAACCTTATCATTTAGAAGAAGTTTGAACGAATCCTGATACCAGAATCTCACCGCCTTACCTGGCCTGCAACTGAAGTAGTGAGAGACCTAAATCATGGCACATTAAACCCTGACATTATTGCTTCCAGAGAAAGAGGTTCTTCTGTAGAGGATAATCTAGTTCCTCTATGAGACTCAAACCCTTCCTGGCGCCTACAGGCAGCTTACCAGTCTGACTACCTATGTTTGCAAATTTGCCCATCCTGCATTATTCCACGTGATGCACCTATTAGACGTCCATCATGAAGAGCTGCACCAACACCTGACAAATCATGATCCTCTAAGACTTCCTTATGCTAATTTATAGTAACTGGCCTCTGAACATATCGGAGCAGCTAAATCTGGTGTAGAGGAAAACCGCAAATTCATTATTCAGTTGCATGAGCGGCTCACCACCATGAATGGTGGTGTAGTAAAATATGTAGAGGAGGCGATGAAGATCTTCCATGATGAGTTAAACGCTTCCACTGCTAGCACCTGCTCTCTACTTGATGAGCTTGCCAAGGAACTTGAAAAGCATGAAGAGCAAACTCACTGCGACCTTTTGGCGCATGCATCCACCCCTCAACCTGGGGATGAGCAACGTGTGGCTGTGGTGGAGCTTCAACTAGCCCAAGCCTTGTCACGTGATGAGGATCTTGAGCGCCATCTGTTGCACGAACCTTATAGCGCTACCTCAGCTCTTGAGGCTAAGGTTGGTCAATTGGAAAAGGAGCTATCCCTTAAAGCTTCTCTTGAGAATACAAAATAAATGTCCCCCTGGATTAGCAAATGTAAAACAGAAGCTAGGGGTGTAAAAGCCTCATTTAAAGAGCCTGCTCTGTTGAAAGATGTGTATAGTCAGTTGACGCAGGTTGAGCATAGCTTTGACAGATTAAGGGTGAGGTACAATTGCAAGGCTCCCATACAAATGACGATGAAGGGTGTAAGCAGATGAAAGAGGAGCTTAAAAACTGCGAGAGGGGTGGTGGAAGTTGACCAACAAAAACTAAGCTCTCTTGTGTCACAACTCCATTTTAAAGTCAATTGCACTGGAGAGTCGGGTTGAAGAACTAGATATTTAAAAGCTGGGGATGAAATCCTAATTGGCTCTATGTGAATCCGCCCCAAAAAAAGTCCATCACCGCCATGAAAACCTCTTTTGAAGCAATTCAAGACCAGCTTGATAGACTCTCTTGCTCTTCTTATCAGTTGGATCTTCACTTGAAAACAACAGGGACAGATGCTCCTGCAGTTCATAACCTCTCTGGGGGTGACCATGGTTCTTTCAAATCAATTTTCAAGGACAAGTTTATCCCCAGTGATGGCAGCATCGCTTCGTTTTTATATGTTTATGAAGCTGCTAAGGAAGGGGCAGTTGACTGTCAGAAGGTCAACCATATCCTCTCCTTTTTGAGCCGCATGGCCCAGAAAGTAATGGTGCCTCATATGGATGCTCTTAACACCTGGTCCGAATTAAGGAGGCCCTCATTAATGAGTTTGGATCAAAACAAAGCTTAAGCATGAAGAAGCAAGCGTTCATGCGCATTAGTATAAGAAGAGGAGAGTCAGTGGTTGCCTTTGTGGAACGGTTCCATATTGAAGCACAGACGTTGTTAAATCCTAAGATGTTGACTAAAGATGACGATATTGCCGCTATCTTAACTGGGTTGGCATCTCACCTTCCTTTGGCGATGCACATCACTTCCTTCAAAAGCTACTCTGCAACTTCCATGATATAAAAGAGGCTCTATTAGATGTTGCCGACTTCCACAAGCTTGAAGTTCCTCATGAAGTAGTATCCCGACCTTCCATTCTTGCCATTGTGAATCAAAAGCTCGAGCCTCAGGTCCTGGCCATTCAAGACAAAAAAGACCCTTCAGATAATGGGCCCTGAGGAGCAAAAATCAAAAGCCAAGCGGCCTGAACGCCCTTGGTGTGCATACTGTAATAAGGTTGGACACTATGAGGCTGTGTGCTGGAAAAAGAAAGCTGACACTGAGGAGCAGGAGCAGGTAAAAGAGATGTCTGCGTAGGGATAGGCATACCTATTGCTGAAAAATCTCAAGTTCCTGACTCATTCACTCAAATTATGCCATTACCTCTTGTTGAAAATACCCCGGGGATGAATCTGAGGGGGTTACAATGATGTTGGTTACTATGTATTAGGAGTACCTGCTGAAGTGGAGGTCCCTGATCATTTGAACGCTGGAGGAGTAGACACGACCACCATACCTGAGGATACATACCTCAGTCAATTTTTAGGTTGTCCTGCAGTTATTGACACTGACAGCGACGCTGATCAGCTCCTATTTAGCTTGATTTGCCCTCAAAAGCGAGGTCACACCATGAAGTCCATCCTGGAGAGTTACCCTGAGACTGCTCACAAAATAACCTCCACCTTCTGTCTCAAGGGGGTCTTATCTCTGTCACCTAACTTTGGAGGAACATTCACAAAGGTAGAAGTGTTCATTAAAAAGTCTGGGTGATGGCCATCCTGGATACAATCTCCACAGTGAATGTAATTTCATCAATTCTGAAGAAAAGATCATGCTGGCGCCTGGTTTTGAGTACATAGAAGAGTTTGGAACTGCAGGCCCAAACAACACCCATACCATTGGCGCCCACTCTTCCCTTCCCATTTTGCATTATTAGCTTATCTTATTGGCCCCCACAGTGGCCTTGGACAACAACACCTATGATATGCTCATAGTTACTCAATTTATGATCGAATATGAGGTAATTATCAATATAAAGCAAGGCTTCTTATTGTTACTTAATTTATGAAGTCCCTCTAGTTCTATCAAATAAAGATCCCAGCAAGAAGGAATATTCTTGCATGGTTGAGTACCCATTTTCAACTTTACCTTTACATTATACCACCTCAGGATGATATACAAAAAAAATTCCTAATTCAGTGGATGCTATGAACGGTATTCCGTTTTATGCTTCAGATGAGGTAGTGATTAAGCCGGGTGAACAACGAGTGGTTGACACAAAGATTACTCTCCAAATCCCACACCACTGCTTGTTGCACCTCGTAAGTATTGAGTTTTTAGTCCCTTGGAGCCTTGGGTATTACCTGGCTTTCTAGACCCAGCCTACCAGAAGCCTATTACTCTGCTGTTGGGGAATCTCACCAACAAGGACATAGTTGTAAGAAAACACCAGGAGATTGGAAAAGGCTTATTAATATTATTGGATGACATTGAACAAATTCACTTCATTAGCTCTACGTTGGATATGGGCCTGCCAACGGATAACCTAGTATGTACCTTACCCAATGTCCATATCTCGGATGAACTGACCACAGATGAACTTGACAAAGTTTACACTTTATTGGAAGACTTTAGTGACATATTCTCCAAAACAGATAACGACTATGGCCAAGTGAAGGGCTGGTGCAACTCCATTGATGTGGGTGATACCCGTCCCATTTGTTCAAAACCTTAGCACAAATCAAAGGTAGAAGAACAGCAGATGAGGATGGAACTCAAGCAGTTATTAGACGTGGGGTTACTAGTACCTTCACAAAGCCCTTGGCTTTACCCCTCTTTCTAATTAAAAAGAAGAACGGAGGTCATTGGATAGTCATAGACTATTGAATGTTTAGTAACCTTACAAAAAAGATAGCTATCCTATCCCCCACATTTATGATGCCCTGTCCCAACTCTCTGTCTCTAACCTCTTCTCCGCCATGGACTTAGCTAGTGGCTATTGAAAAATGGATCTTTCTCTCAAAGACCAGGAGAAATGTGCTCTCATTTGCAGTGAGGGTCTCTTCCAATCCACCCAAAACCTCAAGGGTTGTGTAACGCACCTGCAACCTTCTAGCGTGCAATGGATCACATCTTGCAGAACCTGAAGTTAAGTTGCGTCATTGTCTATCTTGATAAAATCAAGGTGCTCTCAAAAATTTTCAACAAACATCTTGATCACCTAAAGCAGGTGTTTTAACGCGTATAGGAAGTTAATATTAAATTTAAACCCTCAAAGTGTACATTCTTCTAAAGGCAATTAGATTTTCTTGAACACTCCATTTCTCGATATGGAATCCAACCCATACAAAATAATATTTGAAGAGATTTCAAAAATGTCTCCAAATAAAAATTTATGGGATATACAGGTATTTCTAGGGATGATGGGATAATAGTCATCATTTCATCTCTAAGTTTGAACAACTCAGTGAACCCCTCGTCTGACTACTGACTAAGAACACCTCTTTCCAATATGGCGCTGAACATAAGGCCGCTTTTGAGACGTTGAAGCTACTTTTACAAAAACGTCCTATCCTGAGGCATCTTGACTATGGAAAACAGTTTATTTTGTTTACTGATGCCTTGGACTACGCCGTTTAGGCCATCTTAGCTCAACTGGATGAAAACGGTGTTGATCATCTTGTATCTTATTTTAGCAAGATGCTGTCAAAGGCGGAACGCAACTAAAAGGTAACAGAGAAGGAGTGCCTTGCCATATTGTAAGCTGTAAAGCACTACCTCCCTTTCCTGTATAGGACCACCTTCACTGTGGTTATGGACCACGCTTCTCTGAAATGGTTATAGAACATGAAGGATTCTACAGGCTGGTCAGCTCTCTGGGCTCTAAAGCTCCAGCATTACAACATGAAGATTGAACACCGTGATGAACACGTCACATGAATATTAATGGGTTAACTTGTCTGCAAGTTATTCACTTGGATTTTAGTGAGGCGGAGAGGCTATATGACCTCTTAATGACCCCTAATGAATGGGAGGATGAGGATGAGCCCATACAGAAAATGTTGGCCTGGCACTCCCACAACACCAAAGTGGAGAGTGGAAAATTGTACCAGCAAGTGAAGACAAAGTGGCTCCCTTACCTTCGGTTCTCAGAACGTGTACCTGTTATCCTGGAAGCTCACTCCACCCTAGGACATGGAGGAGCAATGAAAACCTATGAGTGGATTAAGGATCGGTATTATTGGGAAGGAATTAATGAGACTGTTGAAGCTTGGATGCCTACCACACGTGTAAGAAGCAATCCAGTTTAAATACTTGATACCAATAACAGCCAAATACCCCACAAAACCGTTCCACACCATCAGTCTGGACGTAGTAGGTCCTCTCCCTCAGACTACTGGTGGAAACAGATATATCCTAATAGGCATTGACCACTTCACTAAGTGGGTTGAAGCAGTGGCTCTTCCTGCCAAACGGCAAGGCCACAGCCACCTTTTTACATCAAAACATTTTCACTTTTCATGGGTGTCCCCAAGTACTACTCTGCGACAATGGTAAGAACTTCATCTCCAGAGTAGTCAAAATCATGGCCACTTTGATGGGAGCCCAACAACTTTCTCAGCTCCATATAATCCCTCTACCAATGGGACCGTTGAAAAAAGCAAATGGAACCTTGGTTTCCATTCTATGAAAAATGGCCTCTCTGATCCACTTCACTGGGATCAATACCTACCCAGTGCTCTTATGGCTTACTGGATTAGCTATCGTTGGATTTTAATATTGTATCCATTCCATGTCTTGTATAATCTGGAACCAAGAATACCTGCCCTTCTAGCTAAGATGTCCTCTATAGTGGTGAGGAACCTGAATAAAGCCATGAGAAGTTTAGCTCACCATATCATTCAGCTTCAATCTGAGGCTATGATGAGCCTAACTAAAAACGGCCACTAAAGAAGTACAAGCTGCCAATGAGCTTTAAGATCTCCTGTCTTCATTTCAAGTGTCTGATATGGTCTTATACTACCATAATTGCATCACTCCTAAAAGCGGCAAGCTTAGATCAATTTGGGAGAACCCATTCACCATCACTTACAAGAGAGTAAACGAGTACTCAAACAAATCCTTAGCTACAGAGATTACCATTAATCAGGTACATGGTCGTTTCCTACGGCCCTATTCTCCCCCCTCAACGTTCTTGAAGGGAGATTTTGGACAAGCCATCTTGACTTCAGCAAAAGAATGTTTTAGGTAATAATAGTCCTGATTCAAAAAATACAATCAGCCAATTACATGTCTGATCTCATAACAATATTGCTTTAAACGAAAAAAATGACAATATTGGCCAAAAGACCCTGGCCAATTCTTGATGAAACCCCACAAATTGGGGTAACATTTTTCCAAATACCACATGGGCTATTAACTTGAGATCAGGAAGTCAGATTTCTTTAACCACGCGGCATATTCTAGGGCATCCATTGAATGATTTTCCCTTAGCCACGTCTTGTTCCATTCTAACACTTAAGCGGGGAACACCCCCTTTTATAAGCGTGTCAGAGGTTTCCCTAAGGTGCAATTAATTTATCAAATGGTGATTGGTTGAAGTATATCAAATTATTATCACATGGGTACATTCTGCCTAAAAATAATTTTCCATCATTTGTCTCGCCAAAGTAAATCGTATTTCCTGAGCTCAAATAGGACGAATTTCCATATTTCCTAATTTGGATGTTACCATGCTATTCCAAACGTTAACATTAAATCCCATTGACCCTTGATACTCAATATAGTTTACATACTGAGCTCTTATTGAGAAAACTCACTTTTGCTTCCTTTCTGCGCCCAAATAAAAACTTTTAAAATAAACCTTAACTTTACTTTTATTCATAAAAGTAATATTTTTTTGAAAGTTTTTTTTTTGAAGAAATCCGCCTGTTATCAGCACCAGCGAGCCAAAACTTGCTAGATTCTCACATGCCTCTCTATCCATTCCATTCTTCAGTGCCATCCCAAAGAAACTCAAATCTTCCATTCCTCACTTCTCTGGACAACCTAAAATTTTAATATCTGGCTTTCTTTTTGTAAAAAAGTTAAGACATGGTGCTCAATAAAGGGGGATAAAGTTGTAACTATTAAGATGTCAGTCAAGAGCTATAAAGACACCTCTATATACGAATTTCCTCTCTCATATGAGAGGTGTAGCATTACCTAATGAATTAGCACTTCTCAGATTGAAGTACAACCTTTACAAAAAGAGAGCCTAGAATTATGGTCTACCTTTATAGCAATTTAGTCATACCAGATTGTATTTAGTGCTATCTCCAAAGTGACAACGTAGATGACACCATTTAATAACCTTAGATAGAATCTATTTCACTGAGAATCAATCTAGTCATTCACAAGCTACCGCTGTCCCATCTTTTATGCAGAGACTTTATGGTAAAGCTACCTTGGCAAGCAATAAGCTTGTCAGTGGTGTAGAACCCTATCTAAAGCCAGTTCAACCATTCTGCTACTTATCATCTCATCTAGATAATAGGGCTTCACCACCAAGAGGTGTTACGCCAACTAAAATAATGCTGGGCCTTAATTCCAACTTGGTCAATTTTTATGAAGCCGCTTCTACTTATTCTCAGGATAGATGTGAAGAAAATTGGGATTACTGTCACCTTATCAAAAATGCACAGGAGTCAAATCGCCTTGCTGGACTCTAGAATTTCCAGCTACAAGGAGACCCACCTCGCTCAATGACTACAAGGTGTGAAGTAATTTTTTATTGAACAGGTTTGAGGAGTGAAATTATTAACTTGTTGATTAATATGATCTGAAAAGATAAGTGGGTCAGTGATAGTATTATGAAAACTTTTATCCAGCGAGTTTCACAGCCAGATATTCATGCTTAGGTTTCTACGTTGGAACATTGTAAAGGCAACCTTCCTCAAATTCTATGTGAAGGTTTTTCACAACAATCCACAGACAGCAAAAGAAACTATCCCTCCAACTCCAATGCTAAGAGTTGGAAACTTCTGAATAGTTAGGAACTTCTCTCTTCCATTCTTATTGAAGGAGATCTTGAGAACGCCTAACACTAGATAAGCGTAATAACTCTCAAACTCTTCTTGGGAGAACAATAAAATAAATTGTATTACTATCCTAAAATAATTGTTTCTTAAACGTCTGCTTTTATCTAATGAAATTATGGTATTTATATAGAAGAATTTGGTGTTATACTCTTCCGTTGGCACCCCAATGCTAACAACATCCATCACTGATGTCTTAACTCTTACAAATCACACTAACGATGAATGATGCATCTGCTTATCCATCCACCTAGTCAGTATCCGCCGCCAACTAGATTATTATCCATCATGGGTTGGTTTTTGAGAAAGTGTGACCCAACGCCTTCATCCAACCCCAGTAAATTAACCTTATAGAGCTAGCAACCTGATTAGGTAATAGAACATTTTACCCATTAACAGTAGGTCATGTTTCTCTTTAGGTTAATCCGCATGTTTTTTTATTGCTAATTACAAAAAACTGCCAACAAACCCTTATCAATTAATAACAAACTCTGATTATTTTATTTAAGATAATTTTATCATTAATGGTTAAATCAACAATCAAAACACCTATAAACATTGACAGGTATCCTCTCCAATGGAACATCAGAAATTTGGCAGGATTAAATTCTATAAAATTAGTTAACATTCCACAAAGTAAACTAAACAATTATTACCACCTAAATGATAACTCCCACATCCGCTACTTATTTTTATCTAAAATAAACCCTAGTAGATACAAAAACAAGTTTTAATATAATTTAATAAAGCTGGATGATGTGAGCAATTTAGAAATTCCAGCATGTCTACTTGTTTGACCAGATTATCTAGCAAAAATAAAAATTTGGGGGTGGATGTCGCTTCAAGCCATAGTCATAATTCAGCCAATGTAGTTAAAATTGATTTCAGCGAAGCTAGAACTTCTTGTCCTTGCTTAAAGCCTTTTCTCATGCCCATTCTCAGCAGCACAGTTCCTCTTCACTTTTTCCTATTCACTGCCATCTCACTCAAAAACGGTTTCTCCAGGGTCACTTGGTTGATCTCAGTGATGATGCACTCCTGAACGCCTGTATTCCCCCAGGTTGGGATTTGTTAAGGATAGATCTCGTGGCTACCTGCTATACCAGAGATATTTAGTCAATCCTGCTAATAAATTATTCACTGCCTGTTTTCCCCTAATATGGGCCCTCATGACTTCACGCCTTAAAAGGATATTCTCAGTTAATCTCACCTTTAAATTACTAGAGTATGTGTCAGGAAGTTGATATGACTGGACAATATGCTACCCATATTGGCAGATTGGAGGGGGAATTGAGACGAGTCTTAAGATTTATGGAGAAGGTATACAAACTTTAATAGATCAAAATGATGACCATTCAACTAATCAAGGGGAAATATGTTAGGATTTGATATAAACGAGGACTTTTAGAAATGGAAAGACAAATAGAAGACTACCAAGCTGAGGATGCATCCAACTTGGGGAACTGAGATATAAAGAGTCACATGGAGGATTGAAGGGAAGGTCTTTTCCCAATAATTAGGTGGTTGCAGATAAGTCTGCAATTTATATTAAGCAATAAAGGTCAAAATAAGGGGTGATAGCTCCATCTATAGTTTATCAAGGTTTATTAAAGTTGGCGACCTTCATATCATCCGATTTGGTTGCTCAGTGGCTAATACCCTGTGTAAACTGACTTGGCAGAATCAAGCCTATATGCCGAGAATTAACAGTATGTACTCCCCCAGTTCAGACTCTCTTTTTTGGTCAGAGTGGATCTTTCCTTGTTCTCTTTTCTAATTCCTCTTCACAATATACCCAGTTTCAACATAAGCTAGTCCTGCCAAATGTTCACGTTCTTCTTTACTACCTTTGTCATAATATATCCCCCTTCTCCCCAAAAGACAATGGAAGGTTAAAATACCACCAGATACTCTTGATTGCAGCAATAAAAACCAATATTAATTTTACATAAATATTTCAATTTTTCTATTTTTTCTTGAGGATGTTCTCCTTATAGATAAATATTTTTTTAATATTTTATCTTTTTATATATTTTTTCTCTATATTACTTTATATTTTATTCAGGGTGAATTGACCAAGGGACAAATATACCACATTAATTTGAGATAGGGAGTGAAAATATAGAAATGAATGACAAAATCAAGTACTGGGGGTAAACCCTTCCTGAGCATGTTCTATAGGATGGGTTTGCATGGTTTAACTTCACTAACTCGTTTGGTCAGACTGAGGCATGGTGAGCGAGTCCACATGTATTGCTATCCTCTTAGCACAGAGATACAAATTTCTGCTATGACCAGATTCAAACCTGTGTCATGAGGGACGATAGTAGGACGCTGTTCACTCTACAATAGTACCCCTTCTCTATATTATTTTATATCTTTTTATTTTATATTATTTTTATATTTTTTCTTACTATTAATACTTAAATATCTGATATGGACTTAATTCTCTATATGATATCGTTGATTTTCTAAGCATATAGGCACCTGTCACCAACTTGGCAGTAATCTCAAATGGTCCCATACATTTGCCATTCATTCCCAACTTGTCACTTATCTTGACAGATCTTACTCTTATGTCATCCATTGGAAGCTGGCACTTGATCTATTCAGTATCATAATAAGAAACTTTATCACCAATTGCCAGTTCTGTTTGAGCAAATTGTCTATTTTTTTTCACAAATTAATTCTCAGCCCTATCTGCCATTTCTAATAACATCCATAGCTTTTGAGTTCATTTTTGTACATCATTCCATTGATACCTTCTGATGTAATCTTTGGCCTGAAAACTCTACTACCCACGTAGTGAGCACAAAATGTAAAGCCAGCTGCCACCTTGCCCAAATTTTTGAGTAGGGCGTGATCCTCCCACCCCCCCTTGGCTAGTTCTGTTGATGCTGCCAAAGTAGCATCCAATCAAGAAGTTTAAATTTTTAAACATTAGTCAGAATTATGGAATCCTGATTCAATGGCTGAGAAAGTTTTGGTTTAGCTGCCATGGTCAACTGTTTGCAGCCAATCAGGTTTCACTATCATATTGCTCTGGTGGCTATCCCAGTATTAGCTGAGTTAAATCTATTTGAGTGCCTTGAATGGCTTGATGACACCAACCACAAATTTAATGTCAAGTCGGATTTTGCTTTAAAGGAATTTTTTGTAATTCCTCCCAATTTGTGTCCCCACCATTTTCAATCTAAAAACAGTTTCTCTAATTATAAAAATATACATAAAATGGCATTAGAAGCAGCAGCTGCTCCAGCCATCACCCTCCTCCGCCAGCATCTCCATGGGGCGAAAGGAACCTTTTGTTGAGGATATTCCTATCCCATGTTTCCCCATGATTTTGATGAGGATGCAAAATACAAAATTGAGGAGCACGCTTTTGGAGTGAGCTTCACTTTCATTGATGCGGCAAAAAGTTCTCTGTTTGACCCTAATTATCCCCAAATCTGCCAGCGCATCAAGTCATTCACTTGTGTGCCTGTTCTCATCACTTTTGCTGAGCATCAAATTGCTCAATATGTTGAGGCAATGTACACTGCCGGCCTCATTAACAAAGAAACCCCACAATTATACCTCTTTATGCCACATGTTGCTAATGCTCCCACCCCAATGCTGTCCACCAAAGTCCACCAGATAAAGCGGGCGCTGGAAAAAAAATTCCCTAAAGCTTCCTCGCCTTCTGATATGGCTTCCTAGGCTTTTAGCTGAGGTGCCATAATAGGAATTTTTAATTTATGAAAATCCCTTGTTTTGCCCATTTGCAAGTAAAAATGAGTGGCAGCTCCCCTATTGGGTTAGTCACCAATAGTGCTAAAAAAGAAAACCAAATGTAAACCTTTTGAGGTTTGCTGAACAAGTTTGAGATGTGCAATGAATAATTTGTTGATTAATATAATTTGATAGTATATGTTGCTCAGTGATAATATAATGATAGTATTGTTTAGCTGAGTTTTCACAACCAAATATATACACTCAGGTTTCTCCTATGGAATAGTATTGGTAACCTTCCTTCAACCCATGTAAAGGTTCTTAAACACCCTAGACAACAAAATAAACTATCCCTTCAACTCCAATTCCAAGAGTTGGAAACTTCTTCATAGCTAGGAACTTCTCTCTTCCTCTTAATGCAATAAATCTAGAGAACGCCTAACAATCAGATAAGCGTACTAATTTCTCAAACTCTTCTTGGGAGAACATTAAAATAAAATGTATTACTATTCTAAAATAATCGTCTTCTTAAACTTTTGCTTTTATTTAATAAAATTATGGGATTTATATAAAAAATTTGGCGTTCAACCCTTCCGTTTGGCCTCAATGGTAACAACATCCATAATGATGTCTTAACTCTTGCAAATCACGCTATCAATTAATGATGCATCTGCTTATCCATCCACCTAGTCAGTATCCGCCGCCAACTAGATTATGATCCATCATGGGTTGGTTTTTGAGAAAGTGTGACCCAACGCCTTCATCCAACCCCAGTAAATTAACCTTATAAAGCTAGCAACCTGATTAGGTAATGAAATATTTTACCCATTAACAGCAGGTCATGTTGCTCTTAAGGTTAATCCTCGACTTGCTGCCAATCACATCATTGCCAATGGCAATTAACTTCCAGAAAACCCTTATCAATTAGCAACAAACTATGATCATTTTATTCAAGATAATTTAATCATTAATTGTTAAAATAATAATCAAAACACATATAAACTTTTTTAGGGATCCTCAATGGAACATCATTAATCTGGCAGGATCAAATCTAATAAAATAGTTAATTACTTACAAGGAAATAAACCAAACATTGGATAATTAAAGGAAAACTTCCACATTCACTAACAATTTTTACATTATAATCAAATTCTAGTGAAAAAAACAGATAATTCTGAATAATCCAACTAACATCTTTAACCCTGTGCTTTGCTATGGTGATTATAACTTAACAGATGATTTGAATCATTATCTTAGTTTTTATAAATTGTTTGCCTGTCATTGCTTAGGCTTGATACATAAACAATTTAAATTCAAATTTTAAATTATTTAAGGTACGCCAACCAGGGGATGAACATTACTGAAACAGAAATTCTATTGGAACAAACCAAAAATATGAATCAACTTCCCAAAATGAGTAGCAAGACACACAAAAGGATAAAAAATCAACCTAGCATGTGGCACAGTGGCGAGTCGCTTATTACACCATGGCTTAGGGGAGGAGGGATCAGGCGGATTATCACATTTAACTATGATTACAGCTTCAGAATTGAAGAGGCGGATCAATGCTGATAGCAAGGGGGTTGGGGCATCTGCAGGATGAGGGTTGGGGCAAAGCAGGTATATATTGAGACTATACTGATAATTTGGGCCTGGAGCATAGCCACCATGAGTTCAGCAATATGGTGTTCAACTTGGATATGGGTGTTGGGAAGCTGGGTAAATTTTGCAATGTTGGCACTTGTAATGCATGTGAATGGGGAAAAATCTGCCAGTTCAGCAACATGCTTGACAGTAGTGATGGCAGTTTCAGCTAAGAGTTTGATTTCCTCTTTTTCACCTACAGGGAAATTTGGGGGGAACGTGGTGTCATGCAGTCCTTCTTTAAATTCGATGACAGAGGCTGCCACGGCTTTGTGGAGATGTCAACTTTTGGGTAAAGCCACTGTGGCCTCAGCTAGCTGATGGTCGCTCAGGAAAGGGGTAGTGGTGAGTTTAGGGATATATTTTTTGGGAGGGAATGGGGCATCAAAGTCTGAATTCAGATAAGGTTCTAAATTAAATGGTAAGTCCAGAGTGGGACAAATTTACCAGATTCATTCACTTCATCCAATAAGTCCCAGGGATTTTGGTTGAGTAGGATTGATTTGGTGATACAAGGCTTGGGTTGGGTAAGTTTTGGGGCGGGAAATTGTTTGGATTAACTTTGGGTCCTAACCTGTGCCTGATTGGTTGGAATGGGTATAAATTGGCCAGCTTGGGCTTGAGTTGGTAGTTTATGCATCTGATTCAATGAGCACACAGCCTGTGGGGGTGGGGGCAGCCAAAATCCCCATTTATACTCAGTTGAAGTGGCCTCATGGGCAGAGTCAGCAGTGTTTGCATGGATTGAATTGTAACGACATACTTATTTTGTATGGTCCAACTCATGGCATAGGGGACAAATTGTGCAACCATTGTCAGTGTAAGCCCAAAAGAAATGGTCTGGTACAGATGGGATAAAGGCACGCGGTGGGACTTCTGGGCCATGTTTAGCTGACGGTGGGTAATGGTGGCCATTGCCTGAGGTGCCGCAAGGCGCTCAGCACCACTTGAGACAAGGAATTGGAGGATGAGGTTTGTGCCATAAGTGGACATCCCTGACATCAACTCCTCATATAGTGTTTGAGGGGGAAGTGTGAGGGAAGTTTTGTAAAGGTTACCACAAATGTGTTATCATTGGGGAGAAGAGTTTGGGTGGTGGTAATATGTGTGTTTTTGTAAATTAAGGGCATTGCTGCTGCAGAGTTTATGTCCTCTTCCGTGGGAAAGCCAATATCAAAATAGCCTTATAAAGGCAGAAATTGATGATACCCACTGATGTGGAGTGGCTGTTACCAGCTTAATAATCACTTTGTTGGTATGTGGGAAGAGAAATCCATATTTGAAGTGGAGGCAAAAGCGGATATTGGATTAAGGTAGGGCTAGGGGGTGGGGGCGAGTTGGGCAGACTTGTGCGAGGTGCAGTGCTAAGTCTTTTGGAGGTACAAATCTGCCAAAAGTATTTGGTGGAATGGATGAGCCTGTCTGCATGCATTTGCCTGCTGGGCAGTAAACGCTAGCAGGTGGAGCACCACTGCCCCATAATGTGGCAGCAGGTGGTGGATCTGAGGACATAAATGGAAAACTGATGCAGTAGGCGTGGCGGTGAAAATTAATGCTTTCTTTATCAAAAATTACTCAAAAGTGATGTCAAGAGGAATAAGAGTCTTTTTCCAGTTTACACACAAAAAATATAAAATGATAAAATTATTTTAAATTTTTATGATAGATAGTGATATTATTCAACATCACTCTTTTTATAAACAAACAATTTAAATTAAACCTTTTGGATTCTTTATCATAGATAAACCATTAGTCACTTAGCTAAAAACCAATAAGCATAACAAATTAACCAATTACCAACTGCTTGGTAAGACAAAGCTTAAAGTATCAAAGCAACCAGAAACCACCAACAGCTTACCAAAACTGATAAACTTATTGAACTAATCAATCACTAATTGCTCATTAGATACATCAAGCTTATTAATCAACCCAAAACCACTCACCACTTGGAAAAACCATTGAAATGATTCAATCAAGTTTATATTAGATTGTTCATCCATAACAATATATTAATTACCATTAGTAACATATATATTTTCGCTTCTTACATATAAGTTTTTTATTTATTATAAAACTATTAAAAATTAATTCAGAAACTTTTTCAGGCATGCGCACAACAACTCACTTAAGTTACATTACAATTGGATGAATGATATAGAGCACATATGGTACAAACAAAGAACATTCATTTATATATAAAAACTAAACAATAGTTACCAATTATATAATAACTCTCACATCCACTTCAACCTTTAAAATAAAAATTAAACAATAGATAATAAACATATATTTAATTATAATCTAATAAAGCTGGATGATGGGAAATCCAAAAACACAACATGTGGTATCTAAAGTACATGGGTATATACAGCACACCTCATCAGAAGTTGCCGCCCAAACCTAGACTTTGTAATTGGCATTAGTGCAATGTTTAAATCAAGCAGATCGTTGCTCAACCAATTGCATCAAAGGACTGATTCCATTAGCAAATGATCTTAGTAGAAAGGACATGAGGGGCCACAAGGTCCCACCAGAACTGATGGTCCTGAGAAGCCCCAAGCCCCAAAAGATCCAAGAGGGGTTAGAGTTCTGAAGGAATGAAGGGCGATTGAGTTAAGTGGGCCATATATCTCCCAGGGCTGAAAATCTCCCAACTAAAGGTTCCAAAGATCCCATGCAAGGCGATAATCTCATGAATAGGATAAAGCTTAAAAAACAACTTGAGGAAATTGCGCAAGTATGCGGAGTTTGCCCTTGATGGTAGCCCAATCCAGGACATTACCTTGAGAGCTCAAGAATACAAAATGGAGAGCGTGCAAGTGGTTATTTTTTTACTGATAAAATGTTTGTTTAGATAGAGCAGAAATACACTGACTAGAGTCTCAGGTCAGCCATTTTTGTAACTTGATTCTAAGCCTAAAGGCCCAATTGAACGGAAATGATGACAGTGCTTTCAACTGATCCTGAACCAAATTACAGGATGACTTGGAAAGGATATAAAGACAAATTGACTAACAGGTCTCTAAGGATATGCCAAGTCAGTGTATAGCAAACCTAGTCGCATTATTGAGACTGACATCAATACCCTCTCTATACCATCAGTCTTCACTTTTTAAACCCAGTTTAAAGGAACTTTCTCCCAGTCAAAAAAAACATGGAATCATTTTTAATGCATATGTGAGTGCTTTGGAAATGCCACCAATCTCCAAATTAAAGCATATTCACTCCTGCCTTTGTGGAGAAGTCTAAGAAATTATGCTCTAACTACATAAATACCAGACCTGGTCCCAATAGATACCGCTCTAACACAGGAGTTTGCCAGTGGCCAGACTCTATCAAATCAAAATAAGCCTTCATGGCCATTCAGCGTACAAAGGTGAAAGTCCCTTCTAATTTATTGTGTTTTTTATGCTAATGCCCATCTGTTATTTACTACTAATTATATTTTATTTTAGAAAATTTCATAAACGCCGTCATTTATGCCCTTGAGTCATGGCCTTAAATTCAGCTCCACATGATAGGGCTCAAATAAATCTTTTTATGTATCCATGAAACCAAGGAGGCTCTAAACGAGTCTTATTGGACACCTAGAACAAGTACCCAACCTTATTTCAGGCCCTTCCTAGACTTAGAGTAAAAACCCTAGAGAACAAGGAAAAGAACATGCATATTTGTTCCTACTGCAAAGGCCGTCAACACTAAATAGTAATGCTACAATCAACGTTCAGAAGAGAGGGAACGTGAGTAGTTAAAAAGGGAGGTCAATATTTAAAAGAAGGTCTTCATGCTGATGCTCCCCTACTATGACCCTAATCAAATCCAATATTCCCCACCAAAGTTGTCACTGGAGAATTCTGGGACAATGAGCCAAACAATTCTGATATTAGAATTTGATACCACTTAATCTTCTGATGAGTCACCTATTTTTTCACCTTACTGCTCCATTTCAATAGTCTGATTACTTGGGTTGCAGTTATGTTCCATAATATTCATGCACTCTCCACATTTGACAGTGGGTCTCCAGTAACCGGCATCTCTTCCAAACTAATTAAAAATAAAGTTGTGCCTAATCTGCCCCACTACATCAAATATGGCACCTCTGGGTCTCAGTGCACCAGATCCATAGAAGCGTACTCCACGCTCCCTCTCAAGTTTAGAAAGATTTCATTAAATACCACAGCTATAGTCCTAGCTAACCAATTATGATATACTGTTAGGTACCCAATTCAATAGGGAATTTAACGCCATTATTCATTGTGGAATGATTCCTACCTCTACTCAGTAATCACATCCCCTTAGTTTCTAAAACGCCAAGGATGGTAAAAAGTGTATAGAAACTTGCGCCTGTTTTTTGCAGATGTAAAATCAGATCAAATGTATTGACTAAAACGTCTAAGGTTTGCAAGTAATACTACTGCCTTATGTAGTAATGAGCTGAGGAGATGCCTGTGTACTCAACAGAGCCTAAAGTGATTCCCCTCAGGGTCACAAGTCATAGTAGACACCTGGGTCAACTTAACTATTCCACCAAGAAGCCTTATAGAAACCAAGAGGCTGAAATTTTATTTCACAAAAGAGATTCTAATTTTTTCTGGTATTTTTGAACCTGCATACACCAGATCAATCTATATATTGCTGACCAACTCAATTCCAAAAGCTCACACTGTTGGACCCAATAAACCCATAGCCTACTTATACCTAGTACCTTTGATAAGATCAACAGTTTCCGTGGGTTTGGAAGTCTTTGTGAATTTAGGTTAGTATACCCTTCCACTGTGGCGCTAGTCAAAACCTTAATAGGAGAAGCCTCATCTCAGAACAAAATAAAGAAGGTTGATGAGCTCTTTTGGAGTACTCTGACCTGTTCTCCACGTCCAAACATGACTTCAGAAAAATGAAAGGGGTTTCACACACATTTAAAACAAAGGATGCCCCCCTATATTCTCGTGACTCTAATGAAAAGCAAGGTAGCAGGATACCAAGTTTCTACTGAGATTTAGGGAGTTTTTAACTTCAGGATTGGCGGTGTCTGTGAAAAGTTTCATGGCGTCTCCTCTTTTACTTGTTTGTAAAAAATACAGGAGCCAATGGGTTATTATGGATTACCCTAAGCTCAATGCAATGATGTGGAAGGATAGCTATCCCCACTCACAAATTGATGATTCTCTACAGCTTCTAAATAGACACATTAATCTCAGCGATGGATCTTGACGGTGGGTTTTGCAGAATAAATAAACACTCAAAGATCAAGAAAGTGCACCATAATCACAATAAAGTCCTATTTGAACCGACTCATATGTCACAGGGGCTATGTAATGCCCCTACCACATTCAAACGTGCTATGGACGGAATCCTGGGTGACTTGATGTTGTCCTGCGTCCTGATATACTATAACAATATAACATGATCTCAAAAACTTTCAATGGCCGTCTAGAAAACCTTTTCCAGGTTTTTAATTGATTACCATGAGACATCACTAAACTCAAGCCCTCCAAATGTTCATTTTTCTGGCCAGAAATATAATTCTTGGGACATAAGGTCACCAAGTGATAATCTAACCTATATTTGGCAAAGTCAGTGAGATAAAGATGAAACCCCTAGAGTCTTATGGACAACAATGGTGTACCTAGGTATTGTAAACTATAATAAATTTATCCTGTGATTTGCTGATCTTGCCAAACCTCTGGTGAATCCACAGCATAGTAACGTCCTTTTTCAAATGGAACCCTGAGCAAGATTAGACCTTTAATCTCCTTAGATATCCCTAATCATCCAGCTTGTTCTGGTTTATCCCAATTTTGATCAACCCATCATAGTATTCACCTATGCCAGTGATGTGGCCGTGGGTCTTGTAAAACCTGAGGATCGCTTGCTTGTTTATAATATTCTGCACATATAATTGGGAAGGAGTATGGCTAAAAGTTCTTTAATTTCTAGCCAATGTCTTACTATGTATCGACCATTCAGAAGCTCACTAGACTCATTTAAAATAATGCGACCCTTTTGGTCTTTTGGGCTATTTTTCCCTACAATTTAGGAACTTCTACTGATGCAGACAAAAGTACAAGCTGGCGATTTTTGTCTTAACAGCTTGTCAACACTTTTATTAGGAACAAACTCTGATAAAAGCCATTTATAAGAGAAACATGAAAATTTATATTTTATTTACAAGATTTAATTGATAATATTATTTGCTTATTTGATTTTATAATAAATCTTTGTTTACGATCTTTTTATTAAGCCAGGCGCCAAAATTTATACCTCTAGGTCATCACCTGGCCATATTTCGAGCATGCAATTTTTCACATATATTATTTCCACCTCAGTTCAGCCCAAGACATATACAACCATGACCTTTTACTAGGACTATTGGTGGCAAAATATTTTCAAAAGAGTGAAGGTTTCAGATACAAAAAATGTAACTTAAATGAGAAAAATTGTCCTGAGGTCAGCCCAATTTGAGTTTCATCATATGGCTGATGAGGTATGACTTCTGAAAAATTGGCATTGATTCAAGTTTAATGAAGTACCCCTAATTGGGAAATTGGCAGCCCTTTCAATGTACTAGGTACTCTCATTTGGGATGTCCATTTACAAGTTCTATCATGCCAATTTTGAGCATCAGCATACAAATCGTGCCATAGTGCAGAAAACTGATTGAAATATTATGATGTCAATCTTGTTGTTGTTATTAGTCAAGGGATCCTTAGAGCAAATTTCAGGTATCAATCCCAGGACAATTTATTGATATTAAAGTCAATTTTGTGCATAGTTTATTGGAAATAGTTTTATTTAAACAAGACAAGCCGACCAGGGGACAGACAATACCAAAACTGAAACTCCAAAACTAAACAAATAAAAATAAAACATGAATCAACAGCCCTTTTTGGGCAGCAAAACACAAAAAAGAAACAATAAATTTACCTACCAGGTGGCATAGTGGCGAGCCGCTTATCCCATCATGGCGGAGGGGGAGTGGGGATTGGGTGGGGCATCATCAGGCTCAGCATTGTAGAGGCGGATTAATGCTGAGAGCAAGGGGGTTGAGGCATCCAGGGGATGAGGGTAGAGGTGGAGTAGATAGTTGTTGAGATTGACAATTTAAGCCTGGATCAAAGCCTCTATAAATTCAGCAACGTGGTGTTCAGCCTGGATGAGGGTGTTAAGAAGTTGTTATAATTTCGCAGTATTTGCTCTTGTGGTGTGTGTGGATGGAAAAAAAAATCTGCCAGTTCAGCGACATGCTTGACAGAAGTGATGGCAGTTTCATAGAGGCGTTGAATTTCCTCTTTTGCGGTAGGAGGAAAATTGGAGAAGAACAAGGGGGTGTAGCCTTTTTTGAATTCCACAACGGATTTTGCAAAAATTTTGTGAAACAGTGATTTTTGGGTGAGGCCACTGTGACCACAGCAAGCTTGTGTTCAATTTGGAAAAGGTTCCAGTTTTGGGGACATATCAGTTGGTCAGGGCTGGGGTATCAAAGTCTGAATTCAGAACAGGTGTTAAATCAATTGTATAACTCGTTGGTGGAACAATTTCACCCGATTCAGTCACTGCCTCCAATAAGTTCCAGGAATTTTGGTTGATTTGGGAAGATATGGTGGTAGGCGATTTTGGTCTGGTAGGTTTTGGGGCGAGAGATTTTCTGGATTGAACAGTGGTCCAAGCCTGCACCCAATTGGTTGGCATGGGTGTGCATTGGCCAGCCTGGGTTTGAGGTGCTATATTTTGCTTCTGATTCAAGTGCATGGCCTGGGGGGTGGGGGCAGCCAAAATCCCCGCTCAAACACTGGTGGTGTGGCCTCATGGGTGGTTTTGGCCGTGTTCACAGGGTGTGAATTATATTATCATACCTTTTTAGTGTAGTCCAATTCATAGCAGAGGGGGCAAATTGTGCGCCTGTTGTTGGTTTAGACCCAAAAGAAATGGTCAGGTGCAGATGGGATATAGGCATGCGGTGCATGTACTGTGCCTTGATCAGTTGGTGAGGGGTAATGGTGGCCATTGCTTAGGTGCCGCGAGGCGTTCAGCACACTTGGGACAATGAATTTGATAATAGGGGTTTTGCCATATGTGTACAACCCCAACATCAACTCGTCATAAAGTGTTTGAGGGGGAAGGTGTAATGGGTGGTTCACAAAGGTTACCACAAGTGTGGTATCATCTGGGAGGCGTGTTCAGGTGGTGGTAATGGGGGGTTTTATATATTAAGGGCGTAGCTTCTGCAGGGGCCGCGTCCTCTTTGGTGGGAAAGCCTATGTCAAAATAGCCCTTGTAAGGGTGAAAGTCAATAAACCCTGCTGGTACAAAGGTGGCTGTTGCCAGCTCAATTATTACTTTGTCAGCGTAGAGGAAGAGATGTTTGTACTTGACACAAAGGCAAAAGCAAATATTGGATCAGGGTAGGGCTAGGGGGTGTGGGTGGGTTGGATGGGCTCATGCAAGGTGGATTGTTAAGTCCCTTGGAGGGACATAGCTGCCAGATGTATTTGGAAGACAAGATGAGCCAGTCTGCATGTGTTTCCTGCTGGGCGGTAAACGCTAGTGGGTAGAGCGCCACTGCCCCATACTGAGGCAGCAGGTGGTGGATCTGAGGACATAAATTTTGAGATTGGTGAAGTGAGGCTGTGGTGGAAAATAGACTTGTTTTCTAAAATCACTTGAAATTGATGTTGGGTGGAAATAAAAAGCTAAAATTGTTAATTGAAAATAATTGCCAGGTTTATTTTCAGGGTAATCAGCCTAAATATAGTTTTCAAATGGTTAATTAAGTCAACCATCAGAATGTGACAAGCTATTCTGGCCCAACTAAATTATCAGAAAGTGGATTGGCCCATGTCTTCTTTTAAAAACTTTATCAAAGGCTGAATGGAACTAAAATGTCACAAAGTGGGAGCATTGGCCATACTACTTGTGATTAAGCACTTCCAGACTTATTTATATGGGAACCACTTTACCATAGTCACCAAACACGCGCTGCTAATTGGTTTTAATAAATAAAATTCCTGATGGTTAGTTGCCAGATTAAATCTCCAGATACAGAGTTATGATTTTACCACTGTAAACCGTGCTGTTACAACCTTCTAAAATGTGTATAGGTTATTAAGGATGCTGACCTTGGCAGTATTAGTGCCCAAAGAAAATTTCTTGTACAATTAAATTGGCTTCCCAATCATTTGGAAAATGAAACCCCTAGAAACTGTGAAAACCCTATGATCAATGTCAATAAAACACACAGATACAGTATGGCATGGTAACCAAACTAATCAACAGAAAGTGGCTACCCTATGTGCAACCCTCTTATTAAACTAAATTCATCCTCTTTCTTATTACCAAGTGGTCAAACCTGATGAGAAAAAAATCACCCTCAAAGGCACTCAAACATAGGACATGGATTCTTGAGAAAATCTACGATTGGCTAAGAAAACAGTGTTATTTAGACCAAATGCTTAAGACTATACAGGAAGATATTGGAAGGCTGTCTAATGTGCAGGACCCAGAATTTATCAAGTTCTCATTATTATCATGAGGTTGTAGCTCATTTTTCACCGTTAGTATCATTAGTGTGGACGTCATATAGCCTTACCCATGGGCCTCCATAGTCATTGTTATATACTACTTGCAATTGACCATCTCAATATGGGTTTAGAGCCATATCCATTCCTGATGATACTTTTTAAGGCAACAGCATTTTTCCTATTTTTCTTTATTTTCATCCAACATGGATGGCTTATGGTTTTCTCTAGTACAATAGTTTGAACTTACGTCCCAAGTTGTTCAAGAGCTAACCTTTTTATTTAAAGCTAATTAGCACTTCATTGCTCCCTATAATACATCTACTAATGGGGCAGTAGAACCTGAAAAAGGTAGTTTAGTTTCTATATTCCATAAGATGGCAGCCTTAGCCCCATGCAATTTTTTCATTACTTGCCATCTGCTTTATTAGCTTAACAAATAAGATATTACCAGATAACTTAAAAGTCACCATTCCAAGCTCTGTAAGGAAGAGAGCCACAACTACCCAGTAGTGTTCACCCTTAGTGGACTCTGCCACTCCTGAGACTCTCAAGCTAACTATGAGGACGTTAGTTAATAAAATAATCAGACGTCAAGCACTTGCCACTCAAGGGATCGTCTTGACAACCAGAAAGGAGACTATGAGATATGTTGCTAATCAACCAGTTCTCCCCAGGTTTAATATCAGAAACCTAATATCATTTTTATTATCATTGCCCTAGTGGGTAGCTACTGGAATCTGACACATCCTGGTTAAGCCTTATCACTTACTATTCAGGAAAAGTCCAAATATTCTATTGCCATTGTCATTCAAGGTGTCAAAGTTCCAGTTCGATCTGAAAGTTCAATCACCTCTGATGGCGAATTTAACTGGTAAAAGGTTTGTTTAATACCGCTGTCAGGTATCATCCCCAATTAAAAAATTAAAATGACACTAGTTAAAAAATGTTGTAAGATGCCACAGAAAACCCAAAGAGCAAATAATATATAGATCTTGCCTCATAAGGTATTGGTGATCTTCCTCATAGTAATATTACTTCTTTTCTATAGATATTGCTCTTAAATAGTTAGACGTAATTATTTTTTACCCTATAATTTTTGTTTGTCACTATTATATAGCATAATATCAGGATATTCAACAATCAAAGGGGGTTTCCCTTAAATATATATTTTATTTTAACACAAAAAAATCCCTGCGTTGGTTTTTGGAAGACCAAACAATCTCTAGGATGGTTGGAATATATCATGTTGTCCCAAAAATTAAGGTGACCCTGTAAAGTCTCCCCAAGCCCTGGTGAACCTTGAAAGCCTTGTAGGTGGACTACTCCACTCAACTTATAAGTTTTAAAAAGTTTTATGCAAGGGTTGGTGTGAAGCCTTATATCTAGCTATCAAGCTGGACAGAGTTTTTCACCCCTTTAGGACCAATAAGGTCTTAAACTTCAAGGCCCTGCCCTTACCCAGATCTTTGACCTAGGAAATTTCCTGGACGATAGATGGGTGGCTGGTATTGCCGGTTTGCCAAGTCAATTCCCCCAGCCACCCCTCAGCTATAATCAACCCAAGTCTCAAAATATGCAATTTTTTATTTAAATAAAAATAACCAACTTTGTGTAAATTGAAAAACTCAAAGACCTCCACAATTAGGGCCCCATGCCTCTCCCCTAGAAGGAGGTACAATAAAGAGCCAACATGAAAGTGTAAAATTCATTTACTGAATCAATTGAAGCAAGAAGCTAAACAAAAAGGCTTAAGATGGAGGATCAAACCTAACACATCATTTTTATTATTAATTATTAAACATATATTATTTGGGAAAAACGATCTAGGAATAGCTTATAAGTGACAGTTATTACTCTAATAGGGAAAATTGGTTCTTGAACCCGTTAACTAATAGCTCTAAAATTGGATATAGTTTCCTTCTATCATAGTAAGCTTAGTCACTTCTTTCCCTCTAACTTAGCCTAAATCCCAAAATCCTACCTATGGTAGGGTGTTGTGTTATTTAAAATTTTCTAATAAAACTTTTACCCCAAAAAGGTTCTTGTTTTTATCTATATTATCAAAAATTTGTATTAAAATCCGCGGCTCTTATTCTTGAAAAGTTGACATTACCCATGAATCACGTTCAATAGAATTAATGGTATAGGAATACTTAGGTTCTAATTTAACTTAAACTCTGGGAAGTTTTAATCCTACAATGACAAAAATCAATCCCCTAGTAATCAAACCTAATCTTTATGAAGTACAACTGAGTAGTCTGTGCCTGCTTTGTGACTGCTGAAGCACCCACATTCAGAGGCCAGTATTCTCTTGGCACGTGCCTATCCTAAAAAATAGCCCAACAACACATTTCCTTAGTACATTGTATTTCCAAGCCTTTATGGTTTATCCAGATGGTTGACCGCTAAAGGTTGTTTATCTCACTTATAAACCTTCTTTGTAGTGTGGGATATGGGACCCATAATAAAAAGCTTCCTACCAATCCCCTTTCCTCAGGCTACACCATTCTAATGCTTACTGATTAGAGCCTGTCCAGGGAGCACCATTCAGAGATGCTCCTTTCACTATTCTTTTACTTTAGATGATTTAATTTCAGTTGAACCTCTTAAATAACTACAATGGTATTTCACCCTCCAGTACTTATTCTCTATGACGTTATTCTACCCAGTGGTAGAAGAGTAGATATATGAAGAGGAAGAGGAAGAATATGAGACAGAAGAAGTGTAAACGGAATATAAAGATGAGCTATGTAAGGGTGAAGACGTTACCTAATTATTAAAGTAGGCGGCAATCCATATTAATCCTAAAGCACCAGCTCTATCTCCCTCTCACATCTCCCTAGGAGCCCATATTGAAGCTAAGTGCCAGAGAACTCCGATTTATGAGGATCTGTCAGTGATGCAGCCCTCATATGATTACTAAGATCCAGAGACCTTTATATATCATATACTTGAACAGCAGCTATTCCCACTAAGTTCATATTTAAAAAATAAGCAGATCCAGACGTACCCTATGGTTAGCCAACCAGAAACACTTATGTTCTCTCACAAAATGAATAAATATGACCATGCTTTATTCATATTCCTTATGCAGGTTAAAGTTGGGCGAGGAAAGTCACAAAACATGCTTTGGTGGACACCGGTGCAATTGGGAATTATGATGATTTGAAAGTAGTGCAGGCTTTGGAGCTTCGATGTTTTTTTTGCTTCTGACATGGGCGCCTCCAAAATCCCTATGGTCACACTGCCACTCTGTAAGCCTCTCAAGTACATGACACATGAACACAAGTTTGTGGCTTACTTCTCTGCTATCCCAGAGTTGGTGTAATCAATTATCATGGGAGTTGGTTGGTGGCACCACTTTATTTGTAAACAATATCTATACTGAACATGCTGACTTTTACTACACATACATAAATTTGTGAAATTTCCTTACTACTAACTTTGGTCACAGGGAACGCAGTGGAATTAACATTAGAGTACTCCGCCTCAGATGCTGTACCTGAATCTCCACTATGCCACAGATTCTGGACTCTAAAAATCTGTGTTCAAAATGGATAATGCCAACCATCTTCCTGAACATTCAAAGTTTTATATAGCTTCCAGTTGACAATTGATCTTGCTAAAATTTAAAATTCCCGTCATACCTATATATGGAACAGGAAGATAAAGCTCTCTAAGTTTAAATTGATGACATGGTGGCCAAATGATAATTTATAAAAACCTCCCTGCATTTCATCCCCTGTAGGTTTGCCTAGAAATTAGATGGCACACTGCGACCCTGTATGTATTATGGCCATCTGAATAACGTCACAGTTCCATATCAAAATCCCCTTACCCTAGAAACTGCCATTTAGCAGGCCATTTTACAAGTCTAAGGTCGTTTCTAAACTCGATATTGTTAACATACTCCATCAAGTAAATGTGAAGTCTGACCAAGAATGGCTGACTGCTATCTGAACACGTTATGTAATTTTTTAGTTTAAGGTTATGCTCTTTGGCTTAAAAGATGCGTCAGCAGTGTTCCAGCGATGCATTGATGATTCTTTTGGGGATCTCAGGCTCTCCTGCGCAAGAATATATGATGGTGTTAATTCATTATCCTAACAATAAACAACATGATAAGAATTTGGTGGCTGTGGTGGCAGCCCTACATCAGGATGGGTTGGTTGCTAAACCGTCTAAGTGTAAGTTTTACTAGGACAAAGTGCAGTCCATAGGGAATCTGGTATTGAAGGATAGCCTTGCCATTGCACCTAAAAACCGGATGTCATTTGTTCTTGGCCTACTCCTGTGATGCAGAAGCAACTGTTTGGTCTTTTTAGATCTTTCAACTTTTTCAAGAAATTTTATGAGCCATCTCTGAGCTTGCGTCTCCCTTACAACCCTCACTGGTAAGAATGTCCCTTTTTGGACCCCATAGTGCTAAAAGGCTTTTGGTGCAATAAAAGACATCTTCACTTCTACTCCAGTTTTATGTCATGATGATGAGGACAAGCCTTTTAATGTGACATGCGAAGCCTCAGTTAATGCAGTAGGCGCCATCTTATTACAATAACATAGTGGAAAGAACATCCCGTGGCTTACTTCTCAAGGAAATTGGACATAGCTGAGAGTTCTTTGGCCATATAAGATAAAGAGTTGGCTGCTTTGCTCAGTATCTGATGCATTTGCAGTATCTCTTACAAGGCTCCAAGCACATTGTAGTGATGCACATTGAATACAATCACTCCTCTTTTTAAAAATCCACAAAAGCTGGCCCATAGAAAAACAAGAACTCTATGGACCTCTTGATTTTACAACATAAATGAGTTTTCAAAGGGTTCCGCACATATCTTGTTAGACATACTTAGTCACAATTTTTCAATAAACATATTTCTATTAGTGGCTCTGAGTTACTTACAGCAATCCCACCTGAAAAAAAATGTTACGCCTCATCCCCAGCCATTACCGCAGTAGTTACTCCACTCCACTATCCAAACCCTAACCTCAAGTTGCCAAACCACCCAAAAGCACCACCCTCGCTTCTGAGTCTTTAAATGAAATAAATATAGGCGCTCATGCTTAAAATCCCTTTACTGAAGAGAGTTCTCTCTTGGACAATGTGTTGGCTTTGTAATCAGCTGACGCTGAAGGTCTTGACCATATGTATTAGATTCTTTCTGGTAGGGCTCCATCTAGATGGAATTCTAAAAAGGATAGGTTAATTTATTCCCATGACAAAGTATAAGGTTCCTTCTGCGCTGCGTTCCCACGTCATAAGGGAACATCATGGCCTCCCACTATGGGGCACCTTGGCGTAAGGAACTTTATTAACCTAGTATGCATGAGTATATTATAATTTCTTACAAAGTGTTTCCCGCATGGATTGAAGGCTGTTTAAATTGTGCCCATTCCAAATTAAATTTTGCGGGGAGAAACTGGGTTCCTTCACTCCTCCAACAGGCGGAAGGATCATGGGCCTTGATTTTAAAGGACTTTGTTGTGGGTTTATCAGTGTCTCAGGGACATGATGCAGTCATGTTGGTGGTGGATCGCTTCCTAAAGTAGCACTTTCATCCCCTGCTTGACAACTATTTTAGCGGAAGAGATGGCGCATTTGTTTGTGTCTCATGTTTCTTCTTTGTTTAGTTCACCTAAGGAGGTATTAGTGATAAAGGCCTCAGTTCGCCTCTAGAATTTTGGGATGTCTTGTGTGAAATGCAGAATATCAAGCCATGAAGATCATCAACGTACCACCCTCATTAAGATGTCCAAATTGAACGATCTAGTCAGTCCTTAGAGCAGTATCTTTGATGCTAAGCTACTAGCTCACATTACACATGTGCAACATATCTCCCTTTGGCCCAGTTTTCATACAATAATTCCTTGCACGCATACATGGGGATATCACCTTTGTATGCTAACTTGGGTTACAATCCTTCCTTAACCCTTGGGCCAAAAATTGGCAGTATTATCCTATCTGCAGATTACTTTGTGTAACACATTTAGAAGGTTCACCACCAGGTCCAACGACAATTGACCAAACAAACTGATGATGTCTGATGATTTTCTGACAAGAAACGCTGTGCGGCCCCAGACTTGATAAATAAGGTGATTTAGTCATGGTTCACACCAAAAATTTGTACTTCAAATTTCCATGCTGTAAGTTGGCCTGTAAGTGGGGAGGGACCTTCCCTATCTCCCAGGTGCTGAACAACGGATTTTTCATGTGGTGTTACCCTCCCATTGAAAAACCACTATTTTTTCACGCCTCCTCCTTATTTCTATTCAAAGGCAAAAACCAGTGGAGATAGAGCCTATCATGGTGGAGGGTGCACCTGAATTTAAAGTGGAGAAAATCTTGAACCCTTGGACAGTCATAAACAGTGTTCAATACTTATATTGTGGAAAGGTAAGCCACCTTATGAAGAAAGTTGGGTTCCATTCAAGGATTGCAAAAACTGTTAAGAGTTGTGTCAAGATTTTTATTAAGTTCAAGACTTGACTTGTGGCTTGCTTATTATTGACTTTAGGGCATTCTTGACTTACTTTTAAAATTAGTATTTTATTGATTTATGTCTTGTCAGGCCTAAGGCCCAAAAACATTATCAACTTCAGGTTATTTAGCTCAGCTGTGATCTATCTATATGGATGAATTCCCTGACTAACAAACTTGAGATATATTGTCATCAAGGTGATCCACTAATTAATACTCTAATCTGAAACGCTCTATCTCAATTATTATTTTTTGTAGAGAGAGAATCCCTAACTTTATTTTGTCTCTAACTTAGCCCCATCTTATGAACATCTTTACCTATTGCATACTTCCTTTCATCCTGAAAAAAATAGGATGATACATCCTAATCTTTTCCCAGTCCCAATTTTCTTGCGCTGATTGTTTCTTATATCCTGTACTTTACCCCTTATTTTAAATCATTATTTAAGGTATAAACTATTTATCTAATAAAATTTGCTTTTACGCTTTAACTTTTGTTAACCTCTTAATGGAAGTTCATTTTCTCTCTCAGGACCACTGAAACTGTTTAGGTTGAATCCCCATTCAAGTAATTTACTGAAAACCCATACTGCTTTCTGGATCTTCCCGCTCTGCCTTGGCCAGTGGGAATAAATATCACCTCTCTTTGAACCTCTGGCCTCCTTAGTCAAGTTCCAACTCGTTAATAAGGACCTCTTAATTATCTTTGGTTAATTTTTTACTTGCTTCTTTATGTCCAATACAGTTATCTTTGAAAAACCGGCTCACAGACCTCCTGTTGTCCCAACAGACTGGTGCTTTCTGCCAAGTCCCCTTCCAAGCTGCAACCAGAGATTTTATACGCTCATTTGAACAAATAACTAACTTAGAAATAATCAATCAGCCTTCCCAGTATCAGGAGCTGCTGACTCAAAATTATTTGTAGCTTCAACCTAATTGTTAATGACTTGGAAAGACTTTTTCTTCTCCAGATAAGCCCTCTTGGCTGGGCACATGCCTACCAATTTTCTAAAAATTAATAAAGAATCTACCAATGAGTCTACTATTATACCTTAAAGTTAGAACGAGAAAGACAAGATCTTAAGCTGTAAATTGAGCAATTCCAGGCTTTCATTAGAACAATCCACAATGTTGTCCAAATATTAGAAAAACAGCTGGATTAGGTCCAAATAAACTTTTTCCAACTTTAATGTGACAAATTTCATTTCTTTGCCAAAGATCATCAAAAAGAACTCGGTCTTGTTGCAGCTAACAAATCAGATGTTACTAAAGCTGAAGTCTAAGATAAACTCAAATTTATATTTAAAATTAAAGTCAGATTATCTATGAAATAAAAATGAAGGTGCCATCCAAATAACTCATACGCTATTTTTTCTTCCCAATGCTGAGGCTCTCAGCTTCTCAAATGGTCTATCCAAACTAAATGCTACAGTTCTAGGATAGATTTCTTATGATATGGCTATTGAAAACCGCCACAATTCACTTAGTTTAACAAAGCTGAGTGCCCTCAAGACCTAATTGCACTCCTCCACCGTTTTGCTTTATTATAAAGCTTTTATTTATTCTTATTTATTTTTTACTAAATTTTAGGATTTCCTGTCAACTTCAGAGAATTTAGATTCCTTGACAAACCTCAGTAGATTTAAATGACTTTAAAAAGATTCTCCCAACTGTATTAAAAGATTGATGCAGAACTTTGCTCAAATTCTCCTGACCTCATCTACCTGCCAAGTAAATTTTACCTTTTCTCTTTACAACCTAAAGATTATCAACCAATTTTAGCTGCATTTATATCCTCATATTTAACTTTGTGCTCCTCTTTAACCAATGTGGGCACCATCCCTATAAAATTAACTATCAACTCTACCAGCACAAATTGCCTTGAGATCAATGACCATAAGCCTAACAGTCCATAACCTCCGAGATTGTCCTTGACGTCTACCCTGATGAATTATTCACACTATTATCAAGCCTATTCTCAACCACAAAATTCCCTAAGTTCCCATGAAAGATGCTGAGGTTTTTCTATGTAACTGATCGCATTCTCTATCCTTGGATCCATTTTTGGGTTTATTTGTGGCGCCAGTTGAATATATCAATATGGATGCTTTACATGGTTTTCCATCATTTTCAATCCAACCCTCCTCTACTCCGTTATGACCACATTGGCAGAAATGTCAGAATGCTGCCTACGCTCCTCTGTCCCTTGTTTAACTCAACTTTTAAGCTGGCGCTATTGACTGTCTTGGAAAGGATTTGTACCACTAGAATATTACTATTCAGAACTCTATCTTTGAATTTAATCCTAAATTGGTTACCTTTTATCCTCGCACTCAGCTCTTTCATCCTAATGCCAAAGCTAAGATAGTCATTCCTAATCTGGATGGACTAACTAAGCTTTGGTTCCCCACCTTTTCAAGATCAAGTTTTTTAAACAAATTAATTTATATCTATTAAATGATTTTCCACACTAACGATTACCCATACCAACTCTTTTCATGCTCACTGGGCCAAAATTTATTCAAAATACTTCAAAGTGTTATAGCCACCCCAACTCTGAAGTTCTGGGACTATGCGGTACCTATCAAACTTGGGAAATATAACCACCATCTCCAGTCAAGACTTAGAGGGGAGATTGTAGGTTTCTTGATAGTTTTGTTGAAGCCTCAACTTGAGGGCTTCCAACTAATTATTAACTTTGGCCAAGCTTAACTTAAATTTACTACTACTATTTTATTTATTGATGACCTGTGGCCTAAGACCCAAAATTATTAATTTTGAGTTATTTAGAATTAAAAAAGATTAATCTATATTAATAAATTTCATGAATGATAAACTTGAGATAAACTGCCATCAAAGTGCTTCACTAATTAATACATCAGGATGAAACTTTTGAACTTAACTATTATTTTTTGCTGCAGGTGCGATTTCTTATCTTTTCTACTATCTTTAGCTTCATTCCTTCTTATGAAAATCTTTATCTATTGTTTACTTCATTTAATCCTGAAAATAATTATGGATAATAGTTCCTAATCTGTTCCAAGTTCCAACTGGGCTTGAGCTTATGTTCCTTATATCTCTTTAGTTCCTTTATTTTACTATAACTTTTTAAACTGAAGTTTATTTATCCATTATAATGAATTTTTTGTACATCAATGAATCCCCCTTGGGTTGGGACCATCTAGTACTAAAAAAAAAATAAAATAAATTTTTCGTTTTACCTAGTTTTAGGCTCTTAGTAGAAATTTGATTTCTTTCTCACGACCTCTGAACCTTTTTAGGTTAAATCCCTATTCAAGTAATATACTGGAATCCTTTATTGCTTTCAGATCTCCTACTCTGCCTTGTCCAGAAGGTTTAATTATCTACTTACTCTAAGAACCTCTGGCCTCTTTCTAGCCAAGTCTCAACTAATTTATAAGACCTTTAACTATATTTTTAAATCCTACTCTCTTCCTCTGTCCAACTCAGTCAGCTTTAAAGTACTGGCTTTCAGACCTCCTTTTGTCCCAAAAAGTTGATTGATGAGTTTCACAAGGCCAATCCAAGGCACCATCACCTTCCTTACCCAGAAGACTACCATTGCAGCCATTTTACTTCCTACATTTCACAAGAACCATACCTTGTCTAAAGCCCCTGAAAAAGTAGTGTATCCTGACCTTCTATAAAAAGTGTAATGTAAGGCCCTAGGATCCAGCTATTACGCTGGACAGGGTCATGCATCCTTCTAGGACCAATAAGGGTTTAAACCTCAGGGCCGTGCCCCTTATTCAGATCTCTGACCTAAGGCATACTCTGGATGAGATAATTGCTGCTACCTCTCCTGTTTACCAAGTGCCTTTCTCCCATCCACCACTCAGCTCCAATCCACTCAAGTTTCAAAATATGCATTTTTTATTTTGATAAATTAAACAACTTTGTGTAAATTTGGTAAATCTCAAAATCCTTCACAGCCAGGGCCCTATGCCTCTTCCCAGCAGGCGGTACAATCAAGAACAGCCTGAAAGTGTAAAACTTATTTACTAAGTCAAATGAAGCAGACTATAAAGAGTAAAAGTGAAAATGGGGATTAAACCCAACTCACCATTCCAAAATTTTAAAAATTGAACATTCAGAATTTGATCAAAACGATCCAGGATAGCTTAGAAATTGACAGCTGATACTACCATGAGGAAAATTGGTGCTTTAACCCATTATTTAATAGGTCTAAAATTGGATATAGTTTCCTTTCTATCATAGTAAGCTTAGTCACCTCTTTCCCTATAGCTTAGCCTAAATCCCAAAATCCTATCTATGGTAGGGTGTTGTGTTATTAAAATTTTCTAATAAAACTTTTACCCCAAAAGGGTTCTTGTTTTTATCTATATTATCAAAATTCGTATTAAAATCCGTGGCTCTTGTTCTTGAAAAGTTGACATTACCCATGAATCACGTTTAATATCATTAATGATAAAGGAACTTTTTAGATGCTAATTCAACCCAAACTTTAGGTTATTGAAATTATACAACTTAATCCTCACTCCAATCTTCCACACCTAATTTTGAAGAGGAACAGTTGAGTAGTCTATGCCTGCTGTTGTGGCTGCTGAAGCACCCACATTAAGAGGCCAGTGTTCTCTTGGCACTTAATTATCCTAACAGTTGGAACTCTGAATCCATGCTACTGATTGGCATTAACTTGAACTTTATAAGAATGTCTCTTATAAACTGAAGTCAGGCAGTTGAACCTTATTTTCACCCATAAAACGACCTTTACATGCCGCCCACAAATGAATAGAACTTTTTATAGATGATTTTAAATTGCATCAACAAATAGACGCCATTTTACCCAAAGAAGTCTTTATCAGTACCAACTCTTACCAGGGTAAAGGTGTGCCACCTAAGGATGCGTGGTGGCTCCCCCTTTTGGGTTGGGCACTACTAGTTCTAAAAAAATGTGTATCACCTATGTCCATCCATGTAGTAACCTCTTTGGCTTTTCTGGGCATTTCCTATAAATCTTATTTTATAGTAAAACTGTCCCAGGGGAAGTAATGTTTTTTCTTTTTATACTGTTATGAGAGCTCTCTGAAAACGAAGACTTACTATTTAAATCTTAAGCATCTCTATAACTACCTTAGCCAAGTTGCACAAAATATCATGGTCCCACACCTAAAGACTTGTTGCGCTTATTCCATTGGAAAGACAATCTACTCTAAGTTTTTGAGAGTGACTTAATCTTGGGCAACCAAAAACACCCATTTATGAGGATTTACTTTAAAGGAGAATCTGTTAAAAAATTTATTAAACGATTCTATCTTGATTCCCAAACTTTACTTGCAAAAAATTGACTCACCTTGGATGATGCCATTACAACTGCTTTATCAGCGTCTATGCCATGCCCAATATCAGCTATACTTTAAGCCAGTTAATTATATTTTGACCTTGTTACTGTACTTAAGGAGACTCTTATATAGGTTACAGATGATCTTTATAACTACTGAACTTTCACAACATGATCCTAAAGCTTGGTCCTTATTACTATGGTGACTCCTCTTAAATCTATCACTCGTGAAAGTATTGCATCTACTGTAATTGTACCAACCAAACTATTGATAGCTGCTACCATTGCCCTCAGAATAAGGGAAAAAAAATATTGGAAAGTTTAGGGCAAGATGATCCCTTTTCTGAAAAAACTTAAAGTGCCTCAGCATATCAGCACCATACCTAGTATTGCTAGCTGCTTTGTATCACCCCTGTTGAAGTCAAAGTGCAACTTCTTACTTGAGACAATAAAATCATAATACTTTTTTTAATTCACAAATCAGTAAATTACCAAAAACTATTACGTAAGCTCTGCTAGTAGTAGCCAAGCCTTAAATAAACAATCCTATATGAAAATTGAAAATACCCAAGTTTGGAGTATACAAAACCTCAGCTAACCTCGCTTCAAATGCCTCCTAATTGCTTTCTAAAAATTGATTCTCAATTTGGAACTTCTGTTGTCCAGTGGGGTTGATGTCCATAAAGTTAAAGTTTTAGCTATAGTAAACACTGGATTCTAAGTTAACGTTAATATTTTTATTCATTAGAAAAATCAAAATGGCTCCTGATCTAATTCATGAGTCTAAATATGGAACAGCGGGAGATAAGCCTTCTAAAACTATTGAAGCATACTCAGCTTTGCCTCCTAGATATTTAGAAGGTTCTGATTACTGCTACAGATATAGCCTTAGAAATCAGTAATTATTGAAACTCATCAGAGACCAACTACTCTTAGAATTTAATTGTATAATCATTCATGAAGAAGTTTCCACTTTTAGGTTATCAAGGACTGCTTCTACTAATCTCCTGGTTAAAAAAAGGTGGTCCCTAAAATTTGTACCTGCCTCATTGAGTATTCTACCTCTATCTGTTGGATAGAATACTAGAATCTAGGGCTTAAAACTTAACTGCCCTCAACACAATGGATGCTAAAGATGCAATACCTCTTTATGCCCCCCATACCTTTTGTTATAACTCCTGTTTCTCAAGCTGTTGTGGACTCCCACGCTAAAATTCAGATTCCATATAATCATGTTCTAGAGATATATGTACAACCCAATCATTCTATCAAAGAAGCTTTGATCTGTCCCAGGAACTTGGACCCTGTCTATATAAATTTACCTTCATCTTGTTGGAAAATTTAACCAACCAGGATCTTCAAGTCCCACATCATGCGGTCATTGCCTGTGTCAAACCATGTCCTATTGACTATATTATGGATTCACACCGTTTTGGCAAAGTGAAAGTCTTAGGGATTGGACCGTCTACTATAATCCTCCTAGTGAAAGTAAAATTCAGGGACTCCCTTACTCTAGACCAACAGCAAGATGCAGAAGCCCTATTAGAATAATATGATTATATTTTAGTAAGGGACCTGGCGATCATGGGAAAATATGTGGAGTAATCTACCAAAAGGGACCAATGAACATCTCTCATTCTGATCTTGGGCTTATCAGAAATGTAAAGTAAAAAAGCCACAAGTGACTCTTAAAAATAAAACAACTATAAGAGGCCAGTCTATTTTTACCATCAAAAACTCTTGAGCTCCCTTTGTATTTTGATCTGCAAAAGAGATGAAGTCCATTAAATTGTAAAAGATTAGTGCTTCTTAAGTTTCATCGTTTAAAAGTTAAATTACCCCCTTACCCATATAGATGACACCTTACAGATAATTTCTGGATAAAAATATTTTTGGGGATAAATCTTGCCAGTGATCACTGGAAGATTGGTCTATCCCCAAAGGATTGCAAAAAACATGCCCTTATTTTTAGCAAAGGACCATTCAAACCTACTTGGATGACTCAGGTTCTATGCAACGCTCCTGATACTTTTCAAAGAGCAATGGATGGATTATTAGGGGATTTAAAATGATTTTGTGTCCTAGTTTACTCTGATGACATAACAGTCTTCTTGCAAGCTTTCACTGCTCATTTAGCTCACCTTAGGGATGTCTTCCAGTGACTACATCAAACTTTTTAGAACTAAAACCCTCCGATTGTTCTTTCTTCCAAAATAAAAAATGGACTTTCTGGGACATAAGGTAAGTCAAGAAAGAATATCTCTAAAGGATGACAAAGTTATGGGCATCTCCTAAATGTCCCCAACAAAGTCATACAAGATGTGCAAGTTTTCTAAAATGGTCAGATATATTCACCAATTTATTTCTCGCTTTCAGATACATCCCAATCCATAGTTTATTTGTTAAAGAAAAGAATGCCTTTCCATTGAAGTGAAGTAGATAAACCATCTTTTGATCTATCCCGCTCAACCCTTCTCACTCTCCTGTTTATATACACCCCAATTTTGAAAAAGCCTTTTTTACTTTTTACTGATATTCGCGATATTTCAAAAAGGAGCCATACTGTCTAACATGATGAAAATTTAGTGGACCATCCTATCACTTATTACAGAAAACCTTGTCTAAGAGCGAACACAACCATATTGTAACATAATGTGAGTATGTAGTTGTTTTAATGGCCATTGAACATTTCTGACCCTACTTACATATGAGGCCCACTTTACTATAATTACTGATTATGCATCTTTTCAATGGCTTCAGAAAAAGAAAGATCCTGAAGGGATTTTACATAATGGCTTTCAAGCTCCAAAATCAGGATTTCTCTATAATCTATTGGCTCAAACCAATTCATCAAAATGCGGATTTTTTTTCAGATTACCTAATCTAATTATAACTGAACCTGGGGAAAATTGGCTTTACAATTTTTTTATTCAACCTCAACTATGGGTAAGTGAGCCAATCTCGTTCCAAAAAAGCTAGAAAAAGGTCGTCAGACATTTAAATCTGGGATGCTTACCTATACAAAATAATATAAGCACAATGGCTACCCTATATTTGTTGTTCTGAAAGCACGGATACCCTCTAGAAGGACACCTGCAAGTTGTCCATGGAAAAATATGGAAAATATGTTAATGGCTTAAATCCCAGTGCTACTGGGAAGGGATGCTAACTTCAATCCATAAAAAAATAGTTATTGTCTAGTATGTAGAAAGCTAAGCAAGTCCTACTCCTCGCCCCAACATCCAGTGGTTCCTCCCTCTAAACCCTTCCACACACAGTTAGTATTGACGTTACAGCCCCTCTACTCAAGGATCTAATGGCCATAAATTCCTCACACTAGAAGGTGACCATTTCACTAATTAACTTGACATTATTCTTTCATAAGATTAATAAAAATCTACAATCTCATTTTTACTATTTGTATCATAGCCCAACACGGGTGCCCTAGCATAATCATCTTGGTCATTGGACATATTTTTGGTCATCATTGGTGCAAGAATTAGCTGAGTTAATGGGGTTTACTCAAATCTTTCCACCCTCTAACATCCTGCAACCAATGGGATGTTAGACCAACTTATTCTACTTTTAATATCAAATCTTTAGAAAATGGTTTTAAAAGATTCTCTACATTGGCCACAATACTTACCTAGTGCTATTTTAGATTACTGAATTAGCCACCGCCAGATTATCAAAATTCCTCCTTTCAAGCTTTGTATGGTGGTAATCCCTCAATTACCATCCAAAGTATAGAATCTGTTTGAGAATGCCTTGACTAAAATCCCAAAGTTACTATTAATTGTATCACTATTGATATTATTTGGCTTTAGGATCTGGCCTAGATAATTTGTCTATTTCTCATACTAGCAAATTCTCTCAGTTCAATAAAAAACACGTTCCCCTATATAATTACTAGCTAGGTGATTTGGTCTTTTTTACTATCGCCAGCCAGGTGGAAGAAACAAAAAGTTAGACTCTGATTAGTAAGGACTTTATAGGTCATTTATAAATAAGTAAATGAACATCTGATTGTTGACGTTGTCAGGTTACAGTGGTAAATTAGTACATAGCCAATTTTTACAGCACTTTACCCCCTACGGCAAGATCTAGAAGGGCCTTTGCTAGAATTCAAGATCAATAAGAAAGTTTAATAGCCTCTGATGACGGGATTTGAACCTGGTCCAAAAATTAATGCTATGTTGGGGTTCATCCCCTGATCAAAAATAATTGGACAACTCTACTTCATAAAGGCGGTAAGATTCCAAAAAACCTAAAGAATGAATAATTAGACCTTGCTTTGGAAGGTATTAGAGATTTCACCTGTGTTATGGTACTTAAATTATTCTAGGTATTGCTCCTGAGAAATAAACGTGAATGCTTTCTTAATCTAAAATATTTTTGATTGTTTCTATTATATACTATAATACCAGGATACTTACTAATTAAGGGGTCTTCCCCTTATTTGTATAGTTTATTTAACACATAAAAATCCTTACGCCTGGGATTTTAAAAACCTGAATATTATTTGGGACGTTTGGATATATCCCCCTCATCAAGACTTAATTCATGTTAATTAATCATGTATATGATAGGTTATTTCTCCCATAATATCCCCTACAACAGGATTTTAAGGGTCCCCACTGCAGCTATTAGGTTAAACATGATTTATCTCTTATGATTAAAGAAATAGATAACCTCTGAACACTACGTCTCTAAAAAATAATGATTTGGGGATCACCCTTGACAAGCAATGGGTTGCCGCTTATTGGAATTTTGTGAGAAATTATAATGTTCAGGAGCTAAAAAAGCTACGAAGTTACTAGCTTTGTGGCTCTGGCAAAGGTTAAAATAAGAAAACAAAGCTATTAGTTTTGTTTCAAGGATAAATTCCAATTGGAATGATGAACTTTGTTCAGAAAAGACAAAAATAGAGTTACACAAGACAAAATAAGTGTTATCTTTATTAGTTAAAAATTAGGTATATTTATAGGACTAGATTTGGTAGTTCTTTGTGAGGATCTTTGTGCTTCCACCAAGGAAAATCCTTTTTTATTAGAGGACTGATATTGCTGATTATTATTAGTATACTTATGATGGTCAGATCTGATAAAGTTCTTATTAGATGAGATCAACCTTCTTGGTGAGGGCTTAGCCCTTTTAAAATGCTTAGCCCCTTTGGAATTCTTAGCCTCATCTATCAGATGAGGCTGATAACTCCAAAGGTGTAACGCACTGGCTCCTTCCAATAATCCACGAATGAGTTGGGCAACAGGATCCATGTCAAAGACCATAGGGCTGACAGGACTCCTGATACTACTCTCCTGGTGCGCGCGCTACAAGATTGGACAAGCACCCCCTGGAAAACAGTTGCAAGTATACTTAACCCCAGAAACATGCCTTGACTCCAAGACAAGGTATAGAGGGAGGCAATAGCCCTCCCAAGCTCACTCTCAAAGTCCAATTCTTGTTGATTTAAGCCAAACATGGCTGCAGTTAGGCAATATCTTTAAAATAAACCCAAATTATAAATATATGAATTTTAGGTTCTTTTATTTAATATTTAGCCAAGTTGATAGAAAACAGAACTGAGAAGCCTCCAGCTCCCAGTTCCTTCCCTATATACACATGTTAAAAGCTAAAATAAAATATAATATAAGCTTATGGTGCCAGCTTGAATGATGTTTGGTGTAAACTTTACAGCAGGATCGCGGAATCTTTACTCAATGGTTTCATGCCAGTTCTGATCCTCAACAGTTCCGCGCCAGTTCCATTTCAAATCCCAATTGAACCGCGAAACTCCCAAGCACCTGTTTCATTCCATTCTCGATTCAAATCCAAATTGAATCATAAAACTACCCATTTTACTCGTTTTCCGTTTTGTTCTGACTTGGACGCCCATCTTGCTCCTTGGCCTACTCCAAGCTCCAGCCCCTTAGGCGTCCTTGCCAGAACCAACGCCCCCTCCTCCTCCATACATACAGACACAGCCTGCCCTGTCTTACCAAAGATCAGGGCAATGTGATGCTGAGGATAGACCTCAACCATCACATCACCCCCCTAGACAGGAAGAACTCTTGGATTTTCTCAGGACATCGGGCACAATCCCTAGCTGACTGCCATGTGGACTCCTCAATAGGATGACCCACCTAATGTACCGAGAATGAACGACGTCCTTGCACCACTTTGGTGTCAAGAATCTCCTCAACTTCATACTCTTTGGCTCCTCCTCCAGCTGGAAATAAAGGAGAAACCCTTTCAGGTGGCTGGCTAAAGAATGGCTTGAGCTGCGATACATGCAACACCAGATGGGCTCTTAACCCTTCTGGGAGCTTCAGCTCAAATGCCACCTCGTTCACCGCCCTCACTACCTGATATGGGCCCAACGCCACTGGCCCTAATTTCCAGCTCCTTACAGGCAAGGCATAGTTCTGAGCATTCACCAAGACCCAATCACCTCTCTTGAAAGCTCTACCTTCATATCTATGCCGGTCCGCCTTCCTCTTCTGAGCTGCGACCGCCACCGCCAAATTCTTCTTCAGGAGCTCCAGGGTGTCCCGGGTATCTCATGACAGCTCATCTGCCACTGGATTCTGACCTTGCTCCCTAAGCCCCATACCCTCTGGGTGTTGGCCGTGATTTGCGAAAAATGGGGTCATACCTGTGGATGAATGCTTATGATTGTTATAAGCAAATTGAGCCAGCTTCACTCAATATACCCAGTCATCCTGCCGCCCTGAGACATAGCACCTCAAATATTGCTCCAATATCTGATTTACTCTCTCAGTTTGGCCGTCTGACTGAGGATGGTATGCTGACGAATGGCAAGCCTTGATCTTTAGATTTCCCAACATGTGGAGCCAAAATTTAGATGTAAATTATGGACCACGATCCGACACAATCTCTTCAGGCACCCCATGTTTGGAGAAAACCTCATTTACAAAAATCTGTCCTGCCACCTTTGCAGAAATGGTTGACCGACAAGGGAAAAACTCTGCATATTTAGTCAGGCAATCCACCACCACCATCAAGGCATCCATCCCCTGTGACTTGGGCAGTCCTGTGATGAAGTCCACACTCACTGAGGACCATGGCCTAGAAGGAATTTGAAGCGGCTTCAATTTCCCCCCAGTGCCACCCGTTGGGCCTTTGCCCTGGTGCAAACCACACAACGCGAAACATACTTCCACACCGCCACACCCACACCTCTCCACAAATAGTGATGGCGAACAAGATCTAACGTCTTCTCTTGACCTGGATGACCTGCCAGAGGATGGTCGTGATTAGCTGCCATTACCTCTTGTTGCAGACTCTTCACAGGGACCCAAATCCTTCCCTCATGGCGTATGATACCACCCCAAACTGAGAATCCCGCATGCCCCCTGCTTGCCTCACCTTCTCCTGTCTCTTCTCTTATCCGTTGGCCCAGCTCACATCTTTGCTGTGCAGTCCGGATTCTTCCTGCCATTCCTTCTCTCCAGCCCTGGATCGTTGCAAACAGGTTCTGTGGCAACATCGTGGCTGTATTGAACTTCCTCAACTCCTCATCAGAAAACACCAGTCCAGAATCACGGCTCAATAAATCTGGCAAGATATTTTGTTTTCCCAGCTTGTATTCAATCCGCAGGTCATATTGAACCAACTCTAAGTGCCACCGGGCCTGCCTCTGGTTCATCAGGCGTGGGGACTTATAGTATTCTAAGGCTCAATGGTCCGTTCAGATGACAACTGGGTGCCTGGCATACAATAGGTGGTGTTGCCACTCCCCTAAAGCTGCAACTATTGCCAAAAGTTCCTTATCTTAAACTGGATAGTTGGTTTCAGCTGGTGCCATCTTCCAACTGAAGTAACAGACAGGATGTTCAACCCCATCCTTACCCTCCTGCAACAACACGGCTCCAAGTGCAAAATTTGACGCGTCAGTCTCTACCACGAATGGTTTGTTTGGGTCAGGGTGTGCCAGAACTGGGGCTGTCAGCAGACTCGTCTTCACTTGCTGAAATGCCCTCTCCTCAGCCTTCCCCCAAACGAATGGCATGTTCCCATCAGTCTTGTCAATGGCACAGCCCATTGAGCCAGATCCCTAGAAAACCTTCACATGAAATTCACCACCCCAAAAAGCTTCGCACTTCAGTCCTATTCCCAGGAGCCTTCCATTCCTGCACCGCCCACAACTTATCAGGACAGATCGCTATCCCTTCTCAGAGGACCACGTTCCCTAGGAAGGACACCAATTCCTTATTGAACTCGCACTTATACAGCTTCAACTTCAAGCCCGCATTCCTAACCACCTCCAACACACTTCTCACATCCCTCACATGGTCCTGTACTGATTTGGAAAACACCAGGATGTCATCCATATAGACAACACAACACTTACCCACTAAGTCCCCCAATACATGATCAATCATGCGCTGGAAAACTGCAGGGGCATAGTGTAGCCCAAATGGCATAACCCTGTACTCGAAGTTTCCCAGATGACATTTGAATGCTGTATACCGCTGGTGCTCAGGGCGAACAGGAATTTGATTGAAGGCGTCCACCAAATCCAATTTGGTGAACACCCCACACCTGGAGATCATGGGCAGAATGTTCTCCATGAGTGGCATTGGATAGGGGTCAGGTTCCGTCACCTCATTAAGGCGTCGGTAATCAACACAAGGATGTAACTCCCCCCCTGACTTGGGAACTAACAGGACTGGCGAAACCACCAGTGACTTGGAAGGCACAATCAAATCCCTCGGCAATCCTTCCACTGGCACACTTGAGGTGATTCCACCCATGTGCCTCACCAACGAACCTTGGGACTGAAACGTCCATTCACACGTCCCCTGACCTCTAGGCGACAACAGAACCCTCTCTCTCTTCATATCAAACTGTGGGCAGAAATGGTGCCACCATCTCATCCTCAGCACCACCGAATGTGGCAGGTAACTATGGCGTGAAACTCCTCCCTGAATACCTCCAGGCCTTACCTCAACAGGACCTTGGCCTGCACTCGCCATACCGCCATTTTTTTGGAGGCGTCTGCCAACGTCACCCATCCATCCTTCTGTAATGACAATCCATGGCTTCTTGCCCACTTCTCCTCAACATAATTTTCCCCAGCTCCAGTGTCAATCAAAGCTAGAACTTCACCGCAATCCCTTCCTTCATCCCCCACAAGCACATTGACGGGCAAAATCAGATAAGGATAAGATGAAGTAAGCGGTTTATTTTGAGGCACCGGATTCACTGGCTTCTTGTGAAAATTATAAGGAGCCTTCTTATTCTGAGCCTCAGGATCCTGAGCGGTAATCTCGATGGGAATCCCTGTCTCTCGCACCTCAACCATACCCTCAGGATTTCCTTGACTCTTCTTTCCTTCCTCCACATAGCTAAACCCCTTAGAACCATGTATGGGCTCTGAACCTGCCCTTCTTCCACCACTCTGTCCTCGGAATCCCCCTGGGGGTCGCACAAATTCCTGACAGGCCCGTACCAAACTCAACTGTCGCTCTACCTGCAAGGCTAAACCCACCTCTTCCTCCAACGTCGCTGCAGGTTTCACCGCCGCCATTGCCAATAATAAATCAGCTTGCAAGTTTTGGCGAAACATGCGCGGAAGCTGAGACTCAGGTGCCTTTGCTGCTCTTGCCAATGCGCGGAACATCTGGCCATACTCCTCCACTGACTTCTTCCCTTGACCACACTGCAGTAACGCCGCCCAGGCTGAATCCTGCGCCTCATCTGGACATGCTGCATGGTCAATCCAATCCAGACATTCCTCCACTGATACGGGTAACCCTGACTGCTCTTCTAAAAGTTCTCGCACCCAGTTTGACTGCTTTACTGGAAGTGCCAACAGAACCTGACTTAACTGCAAAGCAAGCAAAAAGGCGGTGGATAATATCACCATCAGGAGTGTTGCAGTATGGTTATACCACTTTGGAAACACAACTTCTTCTGGCACCTCTTTTGCTTTCCACCACAACGACAGGAAAGTAAATGAGCTCTGTTTAATGTAATGCACTGGCTCCTTCCAATGAGCCACGAATGAGTTGGGCAACAGGATCCATGTCAAAGACCATAGGGCTGACAGGACTCCTGATACTACTCTCCTGGTGCGCGCTACAAGATTGGACAAGCACCCCCTGGAAAACAGTTGCAAGCATACTTAACCCCAGAAACATGCCTTGACTCCAAGACAAGGTATAGAGGGAGGCAATAGCCCTCCCAAGCTCACTCTCAAAGTCCAATTCTTGTTGATTTAAGCCAAACATGGCTGCAGTTAGGCAATATCTTTAAAATAAACCCAAATTATAAATATATAAATTTTAGGTTCTTTTATTTAATATTTAGCCAAGTTGATAGAAAACAGAACTGAGAAGCCTCCAGCTCCCAGTTCCTTCCCTATATACACATGTTAAAGGCTAAAATAAAATATAATATAAGCTTATGGTGCCAGCTTGAATGATGTTTGGTGTAAACTTTACAGCAGGATCGCGGAATCTTTACTCAATGGTTTCATACCAGTTCCAATCCTCAACAGTTCCGCGCCAGTTCCATTCCAAATCCCAAATCAAACCGCGAAACTCCCGAACACCCGTTTCATTCCATTCTCAATTTGAATCCAAATCGAATCTCAAAACTACCCATTTTACTTGTTTTCCGTTTTGTTCCAACTTGGACGCCCATCTTGCTCCTTGGCCTACTCCAAGCTCCGGCCCCTTAGGCGTCCTTGCCAGAACCAACGCCCCTCCTCCTCCATACATACAGACACAGCCTGCCCTGTCTTACCAAAGATCAGGGCAATGTGATGCTGAGGATAGACCTCAACCGTCACAAAAGGGTTGATTGTCAGTCTAATAGAGAATTGGATATATCTGACGGGGTTTTTAAAATCTTATTAGACTGAGACACTGAATCTCAATCTTGATAAAATTTGGTCATTGCAATAGAATATCCAACAATGCCCCCTTAAGAGCTTGCCTAGGGGGCACATACTTACAAAGGAATCTACTATGAACTCTATTGATAACAGTCCCAAGTATCAACAGCTGATTTGGAGTATTCAATACCCAAAGATAAATAATAAGATAAGGACCAGACCATAAGGTAATAAGTTTGTGAATCCAACCTCCTGGTCTATGATGATAAAAGAGTACAAGATCTCCAATTTGATATTCAGGTAAGGTAGGTCGAGTAGCATTGGTTCTAGTTCCTTCTTTTGAAGTTGCAGCAGCAAGAGAACTCGAAGCTAAGGCTTTTACTCTGATAATTCATCAGCTAGCCTCCTCATAGCTAATTCACTAGTTTGCGTGGTTGCAGCATCAAGTATAGGCTGTACGCTTGAGGTTAAAATAGGATCCTGAGCGTAAAAAGCCTTGTGGGATACATTCCAATTATACGATGATAGCTAACCCTGTAGTCTACCATCACACTAGGTAAGTATAGGCTCCATATACTAGGATTGGTGGAGGCCATTTTTCATATAATGGCTACAAGGGTACCATTTTCCCATTTGACTGCACCATTAGTGGAAGGATTGTAAGAAGCTGTAAACGGCTGATGGGTACCCATTAATTTAGTAAGCTCAGATACTACCTGTAAAACAAAGCTAATCCCATTATCAGATAATAGTACTTTTGGGCTACCATGCCGGGTAAAACTTGCTTAAAAAGAAAGGATGCAGTAGCCTTAGCAGTGACCGTGGAAACTGAGATAGCTTTAATCCATTTGGTAAAATGGTCAATAGATAATATGATATAAAAATGTCCACAAGTAGTGGTAGGGAGAGGACCCACTACATCGATACTCATAGTGGAAAAAGGTTCTGAGGGTCCCACAATTATGTGTTGAAAAGTCAGATTTTACTACGTTGTTAGCAAGTGAGACAATTCTCCAACACATCGTGCACAGTTTCCAGCATGTTACCCAATAACAATGACTTTTCAACCACTGTAAAGTCTTAGCAACAGTTACATGCCCTACAGTTTAATGATCCTCCATAATAGTATCAGTCCTTGCAGAAGGCTGAATAAAAGGCAGCCTATAAATCCCAACTTCTTATACAAAGAACCTTCTTTAACTGGAGTATTCTCAGTTAAAGATTGTAGCTTCACTATAATGTCCTTATAACCACGATACCAGAGTTCAGGTCTGCCAATCAGATCATAGATGTGATCCTCTTCAGCAGTGAATAAAGTTAGAATAGATAATTAAGAAAGTCCATCATCATTTTGGTGTCTATCTCCAGCGTGATGTTTAATTGAAAAGTCATAATTCTGAAGCTTTAACGCCCATCTAGATAAGCTTCTATCAGGATCTTTCATTTGTTGTAATAATTCCTAAGAAAGCATGGTCCATGATGATAGTAAAATGTTTGCCATAGAGATAAGGGCGAAAATTCTTGATGGCTGATAGGACTGAAAGACATTCCCTCTCAGTAACGCTTTAGTTGCGTTCTGCTTTGGAAAGGGTTTTACTATAAGAAACAATGGGATGATCTACCAAGTTGGAATCATTCTGAGCCAGAATAGCTCAATAGCTACATCACTGACATTGGTAAATATGTGAGAAGGTTTTTAAAAATCAGGATGAGCTAAAATTGGGGCACTGATTAAAGTTCTGATGTAAAAGATCAAAAGCTTGCTGTTGTGATCCTTCCCCTAAGAAAGGAACTTCCTTATGCAGTAAATAAACTAAAGACTCCGCAATTTCGCAAAATGTGGGATGAATTGTCAGTAATAACCAACCATCCCTAAAAAACTTGAATATCATGCAAGCTTTTAGGATCAGTCATGTCTGAAATAGCTTGTATCTTATTAGATAAGGGTAAAATCCCATTGCAATTAACTTTATGGCCTAAGAATTCCATCTCAGTTTTGAAAAAAAGCACACTTAGATGTTTTAACTTAAGCAAAGTGTGGCGCATTCGGCCAAATACTTCTTTTAAATGAGCTAAATGCTCATTAAAAGTGCAAGAAAAAACAGTAACATCATCTAAATAAACTAAAGCGTAGGTAAATTTCAAATCCCCAAAAAAGCCATCCATGGCTCGTTGGAAAGTAGCAGGGGCATTACAAAGCTTCTGCAGCATATGAGTAGGTTTAAATAAACCCTCACTAGAAATTAAGGCGCATTATTGACGATCTTCCAGAGCCAGGCCATTTTTCCAGTAGCCACTAGAAAGGTCCATGGCTGAAAAAAACTGCAATACAGACAATAGTCTTAATGAATCATCTATACGAGGTAAAGTATAAGAATCTTTTTGGGTAACAACATTAAGCTGACAATAATCCATAACCACTCTATGACCTCCATCCTTTTTTCAGATAAGAAGTAGAGAGGAAGCCCACGGACTTTGGGAAGGCATTAATTATAATGGTTGGAAACGTCCCAGTTTCTGATCGCCATCTTGCCTTAGGTTTGACACAATTTACACCAAACGTCCAATGTGAGCTGGACTCTTGAGGTAGTAAACCTCAGAATTAGGGAAATTAGGAGCAAGAAAAAGATGAAATAGGTAAGCGAGGTTGCAAACCCCAGAAATAACCTTATTTTATTTATTATCAAATAAAAATCGCTGATGAACAGGATCCCAATAATCTGATGCCACAAACACACCAAGGAAAAGACAGGATAATTGATAGAGAACAAACCCCAAAAATCCAGGTTTTTGTTAACGCAACAAAAACTTGTTGTGCACGGATCATCAGGTAAGATAAGGTAAGGGCGGCCCTGAGGCCACCAGAGAAAGAGAAAGAATTTTGAATGAAGTTCAGAATTGTGTGGGCTTGACCTTAATGGTCGCCCTTCTGGGGCCTCACCTAAACCATTGATTAGGCTCACAAGAGCCTAATCAATAATTCAGGCGAGGCACAACTCAGTGCCCAAACCTGACAAACACCAAAAATTTTTTTTAAATGGATCGATTTGATTCAGAAAATCTGAACCCAAATTGAAATGCAACAAACTATTAATACTTTCTGTTACATTAATAGCCCTGTGTTAAGGAGTTGTTTCAATTCCACTGATACTTGAGCCTCTTCAACTTTAGATTTGCAATAATGCTGGGCTCAAAAAGTGAAATTCTCCCCAGTTTCACCTGATGCTGCAAATCTTTCATTAATCCAAAATCTCTGGAGTCCTTTGTGAATATGTCTGCATACTCTTCAATTAGAGTCTCAGCTGCTTGTTGTTCTGTGGTAAGGTAATCTCCATATTCAACTTTGATTCTAGCAATGATAGGTGGGTCCTCCAACCCAAAATCACGTAAATCCCCACATCCTGAGATTGATAAAACTTTTCCTTTACAGGGGTAGGCCATACATAAGTGATAGGGTTATTTTAATTCAATTGCATAGGTCAAGAGGTGAGATTAGATAGTAAGACTAGAACAGTCCCATTATAAGCGGGATCAAGAATACTGGGTCAGGTTAAGGCCTCCAGAAGAGAGGGGTTAGGGTTACCTGAGATCTCTAATACATGATCAGCTGCCACAAATACTTGCGCTCCAGTATCAATTATAACTTGAGCTTTTGGAGGATTAGTAATCGAATTGATATAGTATAAAGGCATTCCTTCTGATGCACAAGCTGATGGAGGCAGAAGAATAGCCTTAGGTCCCAAATTTTGGTATTCAAGACGAGAGATAGAATTAGGATATTCCAATAGGCAAACGCGTTGTTTAAGTTTTCCCTTTCTAGTTGGGACATCTTTTAGTATTAAAGGTACTTGATATCCAATTAAAGAAGGATAATTGTACTTATGACTGTTTTTGCATCAAAATCAATAAGAAATTTGGCTCCCAAAAGCGAGTCATAGCAGTTATTGTTCAACACTACTGCAGGGGCCAAAATAAACCAAAATTTCCAAAGAGCATTGAAAGGGAAGAATAAGCTCCTATGGATTTAGTATATGAAGGACCAGCCATTCCATAGTCTTTAGAATAGTTTAAGTCTGGTGCAATTTTGTTTTTCTCATAAATCTGGATGAGATCACATTTATGGGCGATCCCATGTCAATGATGGCTAAAACTTTTTTTTTGTGTACTATGACTTCCACCTGGGTCACATTAGTACCAAAGTAAAAAATTTAAAATATCAAGTGAATAAATGGTCAAATTGAATTAGAAGATGAAACAGAAACATAAGAAGAAATAGTATCTTTGTTGACTAAATCATCAGGGTTATCAAGTTCACCCAGAGAAGATATCACATAACAATCTTTAGGAGTAATAAAAGTTTGTATTTGAGGCACAGGAGGTAGGTCAGCACAGGAAGCCTCTTGCCCTATGCTGACTCCTCTTTTTTGACTCTTCAGCTTCTTTCTTCCAACATTGAGTTTTCATATGACCCACTAGACCTCAATAGCTGCAAGGATCCTTCTTAGGTTTAGGTTTGGGTCTTGGAGGCACTTCATGGACATAGGAACGAGGGTTATTAGCTAAGGTCAGATGCACCACACCATTAGGGATCTCCATCAACGCCTCTTTTATGTCAATAATAAATCTGAAATTACCTTTATGAAATTTTAAATGTAGTAACAATTGAGTATGAGAAGCAAATGCACTCATCACAGCTGAAATAGCATCATCTACAGTAATTTGATCATAAGTAGTGAGAGTCTGAGCATCATGACAAAATCACTTGGCAAAATCTTGAATTGATTCTCCTCGCTTAATTTGGATGCTCATGAAGGCTTGCTTTTGATTAGACAGAATTTGATCACTTCCAAATTCCCCAATAAGGGCAGTTTTCACTTGGCCCCATATTGCAGACCTTAAAGGTGAGGGACCGTGATTTCTTGATCAAATTGGCTTAAACAAGAAGTAATATGCCAAACTTTCCGTTGATCCGTCACTCCAGCCATTGCTCGCTCATAGACAAATAGAAAAGAATGAATACTACCTTCACCTGGCTCATACTTATCCTTAAAGGTAGGTTTTAAAGCGATGGGTTCATTGCTTAATACATGTATGCCCAATACCAGGACCGGATCAGCTTTAGAGGGTTTATACTCAGGTATATGGGCTTAAGTAAAATTTGGTCAACTTGTTGACGTAGTTTGTTGTTATCATCCTGTAAATGTTGAACCCATGGAGTAAGGTGGTCATTTGCAGGAGATTGATTTAAGTTAGCAATTGCAGTGAGCATTTCTTCTTGCTTCTCCTTGAGTACACCATACTTAGCAGTTAAATGGTCAATTAAGGCGGATTATATGGCAAACTGAGTATCTTACATAGATTGATTAGCCTCTCATAAATGATGATCATTGTCAACACCGTCCAATAAATTGGTTAGCAAATAATCTGGGTTATTTGGAAGTCCTTCTAAAGATAAGAAACATCCTTTAGTTATGGCTTGGTTTGGTTTTCTAACGCCTACATTATTGTTACCAATAGATTCAAAGTTTTAGAATCATGAAGTGAAGGCGTTGGGCTGAGGGGGGACCAGGAGGTCCCAGGGGCCCTTGCAAACTGTCACAACCTATAGGCCCAGGGGGGCCCTGTTGACCCGCAGGTCCTTGAGTACCTCGCTTACCAGAGGGTCCTGGGATCACAGAGGGAGAACTAGGTGGTCCCAGAGGTCCAGGAGGACCAATAGGATTGGGTCCACCTTCTCAAATATTATCATAATTCGGGCAAATTTTGATAAAGTAGTCCGTCTAGTTCAACAAAACGTTCCTCATGTTGGGTCTGTATTTGTCTCAGTTGCCTAGTAATCTCATCTTCAAGGGTAGTGATTCGTTGTTAAATAGGATTCGTAACATTATTAACCTGTTGTGATACTTCTTGGCTGATGTAACTCACAACTCCATTGTCAATTCTCACAAAATGGTTATGTAGAGCATTGATTTCCCTCCTATTGTTTAGTATGTCTTCACGATTATCCTGACCAAAGTTAGAAGCAGTCTCATAGAAAGAGAATAGCTGAAAATGAAATTGTTGAACCAGGGTCAACTGGCGTTGGATTTTAAGATGATGTAAACCCAAAATCTGGAGTACGTGATGAATAGCGGGATGCACGTACTTCCTAAGATACTGCTCTGTTTTGGCCAAACCAACTTCAGTATGTTGTAAAGCAGCTCTGTTATATAATTCCATCATGTTATATAAAACTTAGTGCTTATTCTCAGTTAGGATGGGCACCAGGCTGAATAGCCCCCCTTACTAAGCCTTTAACCGTTTCTTCCACATCTGCACATTTAAATTGATAGCTGTCCTGTCAGGGCCCTCAATGTTCAAGTCCATAGACGCTTGAAAGTGAAAATCTCTGATATTAGCAGAAGGCATCTCCTTCCTGTTGGAGTGTACCCATTGAGTGATACTCATTGATTCCTTAGAGGGGGACTTTCTTTTCTAGATGTGTTCATAGTCATGAAATTATATTATCATCAGGTAGCCTTGGAAGCAAACCTGGCAGGGAGCACCAGTATTGGATTTTAGTGAGAAATTACAATGTACAGTCGCTATGAAGGCTACGAAATTATTATTTTTGTGGCTCTAGCAAAGGTTGAAATAAAACAACGAAGTTATTAGTTTTGTTTCAAGGATAAATTCCAATTGGAATGATGAACTTTGTTCAGAAAAGACAAAAATAGAGCTACACAAGACAAAATAAGTGTTATCTTTATTAGTTAAAAATTAGGTATTTATAGGACTAGATTTGGTAGTTCTTTGTGAGAATCTTTGTGCTTCCACCAAAGCAAGATCTTATATTAGAGGACTAATATTGCTGATTATTATTAGTATACTTATGATGGTCAGATCTGATAAAGTTCTTATTAGATGAGATCAACCTTCTTGGTGAGGGCTTAGCCCTTTTGGAATGCTTAGCCCCTTTGGAATGCTAAGCCTCATCTATCAGATGAGGCTGATAACTCTGAAGGGTTGATTGTCAGTGTGATAGAGAATTGGATATATCTTACAAGGTTTTTATAATCTTATTAGACTGAGACACCAAATCTCAATCTTGATTAAATTCAGTCATTGCATTTGAATATCCAACACCGCTGCTACCCTAGAGTGAGTCCACCCCAACCCCAGATTGATGGGTTACTGATCCCTTAATTATCACTAGATCCTCTGAGGCATATTTTGCCAAAATTGAGAACATATGCCACAAAATTAATAAATAATTAGTGGATTGCAATTGAATCCCTGGAATGCTCAGAATCACCATGTTTAAAAATAAATAGAATCCCCAAGCACCCAAAGTAAATTGTCCTATAAATGCAATGATTGTGAAGTTTTTCCAAATAAACAAACTCAGTGATATTGAAGCAAAAATGTCAGCACCCTCAGAGATTGGGTAAAATTCTCAAGTTGGAGTGCCAAACAAGACATCTTCCAGTTTAATTCCAAATACTTCAGAGGACAACATATTACAAAGCAATGACTTTGACCAAGTCCTTGGCTTCTTTTAAAATAGTTGACCACCACCCAATGTTCATAGAAGTTCTTAAGACATCCCTCATCTTCCCATGCCAGTATAAAAGCCTAGCACTTTGCCTATAGTAGAGTTCTTAATAATTTTGCACTGTCCTCAATAAATCATTTATTACTAAACCTAAAAAACTTTTGCAATTTTATTAAATTTTAATAGCGTTGCCCCTTCAATGAAACCGCTTCAACCTATGTAGAAGCCCCCAATTGTTGATTCTTGTGTTGGCAGTGACCAATCATTTTTGTTTCAATGTTAGTATATCTCATCGGGAAGAATTGAGGAACCCACCTCAAAGAGTTGTCAAACCAACCACTCTCCCAAGAATACATGTAAACCAATACCTGCCCCTAATCAAACATTCAGATTTCCAATTTGATCCATTGTACCTAAGATTTAATTGTAGAAAAATTCATGGAAAATTTGAAACATTGAAGAAGTACAAGCGGAATTGGAATAAAAGATATGGTGACTGCACCCCATTATTAGGTGCGCACCCAGGCCAACCCTAGTTTTAGGCCAACCCACATCCAGGATGGTCAATGAAGCTGCCCCCAACTAAACTAATCAGACTCCCTTCATTGCAAGAGGTGATGAGATTATTACCAAATTACAGCTTAGTAGTCATAATGATGTTGATGTTCATAGATAAATACTTCCTTCACCTCTCCCTGTGCTGATCCTATTTGCAAATAATCAAAACAGTGATTCTGTGCGGATTATGGATGCTATCATGGGTATTAGAGTATCCTTAATGGGAGCCAAGTCTTTTCTTGGAATGTCAGATGTCTGACAAGGATCTTAGGGGCATTGTTGGCTACATACTGAAGAATTTTCCAATAGTACTAAATTATCAGAATGACAAAATTTAATCATATTTCCAGATTTAAGCCTTCAGGAAGTAGATTGTTTGTTGCTTTTAGACCCCTGCCCTTGAATGGACAAGTATTGATAAAGGGGTTTTAAAATCATCACCTAATGCAACCCTGTCACAGTATCCAGGATTGCAACACCAAAGATAAATAACAATGGGAAGATGACAATCCAGAAGAATCTCAAAAGAGATTACCATGTCTTGACCTTATTAATAGATGAGGAGTGAAGATCAAGAATGAGGGGGACCTAAGCCCTATCTGCTACAGAGAAACTGACAGATTCTATAAATAATGAGAACTTTGAACTGATAAACTATTGTATATTTTCATCTATCTATTATATACTTAATTTTTCCCCTTTGCATAGTAACGATATTAATTATCATAACTCAGGATAGTTGCAAACAAAGTGAACCCTGATGAAACAAAAGTGCCTAGCTATTGCCTCACTACAGCCACTCCGCTATTCAGTGCCACCCCAAAAGAATTCAAAGCTCTCAATTCTTAGTTCTCTGAGGAATTAAAATTTCAGAATCTAGTTTTTTGCAGTAAAGCCTTAACACCCAATGGTCTTAGTAGAAGTCAAACAACCTGTCAGGATTTGCCCTAGTAGATGAGAAGCCTTGACCTTGGGCGAATTTATTTATTCATTTGTTTAGACAATCTTATTCTACATCTATTATTAATGATCTATCAATCAATACTTAATTAGTCTTAGGGCCAAAATTAGTATTAATCTTAATCTACATAGCATCAAACAGTTTATAATGGCAAATTACAACTAAAGAATTTGGGATGAATCACATACTTAGAGCTCCACCTACCAATGCACTTGAGCAACCTATGTTCTTAGCTCAGGAATTAATCAATATTGAATGGCAAAATCACAATCATGACCTCTAAAGATTGCCAATGCATTGCTATTTAGCAATATACAATTTAAATCAGTTTTCTGATGTCATGTGAACATTATATACTTGGGAGATGCAATAATGTTCTTACTACTACAATGAAGAGCTGCCTGATGAATCTTCTCTTAATCATCAGACATAATAAGGCACCGCTGTATATAGTAAGGAAACAATCTTTTCTGTTGTATTCCTGTATATTTATGCTATATCCAGATTAAGTCTAATTTAATTATTATTTTTATTGTTTCCTTTATTTTATAGTCTTTTTATCCTAGCACTATAAATAGTGCTTCTATTTTCTTAAATAAGTACTTTTGAATAGAAATATCTTATTACTTTTTCTAAATATTAGTTATATTAATCTAAATGTCTAAAGCCTTGTCCAACTCTGTGAACTTTGAAGCTCTACTGCTATTTAATGTTCCTCAAGTGATCCCACCTTGGTGGCTCAACACAGCCGTTCACCACGCGCATATAAATTATCTATCAAAAAAAGCGTGGAAAGAGCCATTATAACTCTTATAGCCATCTTAAAGAAGATTGTGGTCAGACATGGATCTAAATGGGACATCTTGTTACTATCAGCCTTATTTTCTTACCAGTTAAGCTACCATAGTACCATTGGCATGCCTCCATTCAATGTGCTTTATGGATGAAAAGACACATTCCTGAGCTTATTATCCCCAGTGATGGATGTGGATAGGAAGAATCTACATCCTGGTAGATACCAGGAAGATTTAGTATAGGAATTAATTAAGTTCAGCTTAATGTCAGCAGCAAAATAATGAAGACACATAAGAAGAGCACTAAAGAGAGTGACTGAAAGAGTAAGTTGCACATATTTGAGGTAGTACAAAAAAGTGAAGTTTTACTCTATGCATGGAGGACAATCTGAGAAGTTACAGGACATCTGACCAGGACCTGAAACTGTTGTCATGATAAGAGGAAATGAGTGATTTATTAATGATGATGCCACCCATATCACTTACAAATGAGATCACGTGCTGCACTTTAAACGTTTCCCTAGGCATTGTCTTAGTGAAGCAGCGTTGGTAAATGCCCACCTATAGGGAGTAATTCCTCAACCTATATGTCATGGTTCTGATATGACTGGATGATAAGCCCTATGTCATTTATAGTGGAATAGGTAGGATCCGCTGAGTTCATTACAAGTAATAACTATTTGAGCGCCTTGAGATGAGGCAATATTGGGTTATTGGGAAAACGCCTCAAATTAGGCGATCATGAAGTTAATGAATGAATAATTGACAAAGCCAATGAGATATGGCAAATTAAATTACTAAGCCATAGAAGCCGTAAAATCCAAAGTCACTACAATATAAGCGAGACAAGATGATCCAGAAGGGGGTTGTTAAGTAAGTTAAGAGTAAGCGGAATAAGAAGGATCCGCGGTATTAAGTATTCCTGATAAAAGAGGCTGTGGGAGCAAGTGCTCCATGTTTATTTGATAAAAGTTTATTCTGTTGTTTCAAGGGCAACAATAATCATATTGTTGGTCCTAATTGCTCAGTGTGTCAAACCCTGTGCAAAATCTGTCAGCATATCTATGGAATACCGCCAACTATATAACAGTGGTGCTCACTACAGGGGGCCCATTAATCAAATATATATGATAAAATCTCAGTTGCCAGCTATGTTGCATCAATGTTGCGTTGATAAAGAGTTTACTCCTCACTCTGGGTCAGTTGCCTATGCAGAACTGAAACTGATTTTGGACACTGTGCTAAAAAAACAAGATGAGCTGCTCCAGGAGGTTTGCTGTAATAAGCTGCCCCCATTCAATCAAGAAGGGGATATTCCTTAGTTCTTTAAGCGATTTAAAATTTCAACTGAAGGTGTCTCAGAATGACAGAAAGTAAAACTGCTGATTTATACCTTGGATGTCGGAAGTGCTGATCAAGTCATCTGTTACCTTTCTGACAGTTCTATTACATACCAAAAAGTCAAAGAGACGGTGCTGTGGTTGCTCAGTGGACCTGCAAAAATGTCCCAGCGGAAGGCCAAATTTTTGACCATCAAGTTTCAACGGAATGAGACCCTAATCGCGTTTACTGAGTGATTTACAGCGGAAGCTCATGTGCTAATTGGGCTGAATTTTATCTGAATCAGATGTATGTATTGCGATGACTTCTGCTGTAAAGCCATACCATGAGCTACATAACGTTATGGCCTCGCTGTTGGATGAAGATGTACCATTGCTTAAAATTGTTCAATTTTTGCATTGTATATCTACCAACTTCCCTCCACCTAATACCAAGCGGGATCATCCTGCTATAACTGCCAAATCATCTTACTTGGGGAACTCTGCTAGTCCAGTTCACATTCCACAAAGCTACCCGCAGAAGTTTAACGTCCGCCCCATACCTGCTTATGGTCACCAGCCCAATTATTGCCCTACCCCTGTTTCCACTTATCACGTCCAGCCCAACTCTTGATGTGGCTTGTCTTGCATTAATTGAGGACGTGGGCCCTATGGGGTCAGTTGTTTCAAATGCAGTCAATAAGGGCACATGGCATGGAGGTACCCCAATCAACAGTTTTTTGCGTACAGTCAGAACAATACTGTCAGGGAAAAATCAGTGCGGAGTAGAGATGGGACTCTCTATCTCCGCTATATCAAACCCAAACATCCCACCTGAACCCACTTTAGAATATTCAGTGGAAGCTCCCTTGGCCGATGTGTCAGTATTATATCAGCAGTCAGTTGGAGGGGTGAATATTTTGACATTAGTGCAGTCTGTGGCTATGGCGGAAGAGGGGTCCCAGTTGCAAGTTGATACATATGCTTGCCAGATGTTTACCCAAGTTTCACCTGAAAAGTTAGACCCCTTCTCTGATGCACCTTCCTTACAAGTGGTAAGCGTCGCTCTTCCAGTCAACACTATTATCAAACAATACCCCAGGATTGGTGAGGGGATTATGGGTTTTCTTGGAAACAGAGACGCCATAAATGTCCATGTTATAAACAGTCAAGATGCATCTTACTCCGAATGTACTTACTGTGACCTGGTTGTAGCTAAAACCTGAGTCTGTGCCATCATAGATACAGGTGCCCCCATCAATATAGTCTCCACAAAGATGGTGGCCAGGCTGTCATTAAAACTGGACGTTGACCATCGTGTGGTATATGGGACTGCTGGAGCGGATAACACAATCTCTGAGGGAGCATACAGTGCGCTTCCGTTGAAGTTTGGATTTATTGTTGTGGTAGCCCCAGCTATAGTGTTACCAAATAGCAATTATGATCTGCTGATTGGAACCGCCTTCTTGCGATACTATGGGGCTGTTATTGATATGACGGATGAGACTTTTGAAATATTGGGTCAGTGAATCCCAATTCACTTCACCTCTAGCGAAGTGCCAAATGATATAGTGCATATGGGGAATATCAATCTAGCTTATAGCAATGTAACAATTCCAGTATGCTAACATCGGTTAAAGGTCAAAAACTGGGCCCTTCCTCAACAGATTTATGAATATCAAGGGTTGCTGCTCAGAGCGACCAGATCTATATCTATTCCATCTGGGCATCAGGTTATATTGAACATTGAGTTGGTGGTTGAGATTCCAGATAGA
>JAKSZP010004420.1:0-71510 GCA_022478985.1 Massospora cicadina
TAAACCCACTACAAACGAATCCTCCTCTCCATGCGGAGCATATAGTGGAGAATTTGTATTAGCAGACACACAGCCCAGAGAGGCCGCCCCTCTCCTCAATTCACACTAGAGGTACAGGGACTGCCCATCCAGATGGCGTGATCCCCACATGGCCCCATGTCCTATCCAGGGTGGACTACCTGGACATGATGGATATCCCTTACTCCTTTGAGACCCAAAAAACTATCTGGAAATACACACACTATCCTCTGTTGCAGCCTCAAATCCGTTCCCATGTGTGGCACTGCCTGAGGTGGGTGTACCATATGGCTGAGCGCTCTAGCGCTTTACACTCATTCTGCGTTGTGTGTGGCCAGTATGAAACGCTGTTCCATCGCCTGGAGAAGTGTCTTACATCAAAAGTGATATGGCGCGAAGTTCAACGTCTGCTGGGCCAGGATCAAACACATTCCTTCAGTCTGTCACGAGATATATTTGCTTTATCAATGGCCTCTCCCCTTCCACCCTCCCTCTGTGCTCTGGTGGTTGCAATCGCCATGTGGACTATCCACACGATTGTCTTAGATGCCATCGCGGGCTCCACCCCCACCCTCCAAGAAGCTGTCCACAGATTCCAGTCTCATTTGGTGGACCACTTTCAGGCGTGGATGTTTGGATACCTCCCACCATGCTGCCAACAGCTGGTCTCCTCCTGGTTCCCAGTTTGGTTCATCAAATCAGACCCCTTCCTCCACACGTGTTCAATTGTGGCTACGGCCCCTTCACACGTTCCCTCCCCCTCCCCATAGTGGCGTTCCCGCTGGCAACCGGAGATAGCATCGCTTCTCTAGGGTGCCTTCCCTGTTACTAAGTTTTGTAACTTTTGGGTCAAATTTGGAAGTGTCCATCCCATGGTCAGCCTTCCTCGTAATAAATTTAAATCTAAATTTAAATAATATTTTACAGTACAACAACAATACAAAAGAAGAGAGTAATAATAAGATAAGATGATAGATGATGATAATCTTATATGATGATATGGTAATTTTTTGTTGATAATGTGCTGGTATATATATAATTTGGAGTCATAACTTATCCATACTTAATATTTAAGATGTGTCAATCATACCATGCCAATCCTTTGTATTTTATCTGTATATTTTTATTACCAAAGCTAAATCGTATGAAATTGTCTAAGTAAAAATATAAATAGCTTCAGCTCAATTGTATATTTTAAGATGCTCTTGAAATTATGATTACTTAGGTGCAATACTGGCACCAAGTAGATGCTTACTTTCCCCAAGATTAGTCAAATTAGAGCTACATCAAAATAAGACAAAAATAACAGATAAAGAATAAATAGATAAGCTTTGATATTTTATGTACTCATAATCAGGAAGTTGGCATGCACTCAATAAAACCAGGTACTCTTAATTTAGCTGTATATTTCATGTTTTAATATTCCATTTTTATGTAATAGCGCTACAAATTTAATTTCAAGGTTTAATAATTTTGCGCACTATTTTTAGGATATGGTGCTACTAGATGGCCGCAAGAAGCACTTTTTAGCAAACCAAATGAGGTTTTGTTTAGGCATCAACTTCTATGAACTGACGCCTAAGTTAAGAATTAAAATTTGGGAAGTAAGCAAACTTAATCAAGGGATAAAGAGTTTCAATTTGGATTGATATATATTTCTGCTGATAAATTGCGAAGGATTAAGGGACCATCAAATAAGTTACCCTATTAGAATCATTAATTTTTGAGAAGGGTTTACTATTTGAGTCCATCACCAAAACATAACATTTTCCCACACTCGAATGGAATATAAGCCTACAAATCCCTTTAGTCAGCAATGCCCATCAACAGCTTAGCCTCAGTTTATTGTCATTATGTTAGAAATTTTCTTCCTGAAGAGTGGCGCCATATTTACATTTGTCTTGTATGACGAGGCAACTGGTCCTAGGATTAATGAGAGAATTAATTTTAAGCCAGTCTTTCCCTCATCCAACTGTAATCACTTGACTTGTCATTACTATCATGGAAGAAGAGGAAAATTCTCAATACAAATATTAATTAGCCATTCAGCCAACTCTACTGGGTACAAACGTATTGTTGCTCGTCATTAGCATCTTAGTAGAGACATTGCCCTCTTTCTTGACCCAAATAGCCATATTTATTGCTGAAGACTCTGTTCAAGGATGAGTTCCTCTTTGCCTCAATCATTATAGCTGCCTCAGAGTATTTGGGTTTTTAGAATCAGAAAATAACTCTTAGTGAGGTCATCCTATGAAATAATTTAGGCCCAATACAAGTTACTTTTCACCTTTTTAAGTTTTTTAGGACACCTCCAACAATAAAAGATCTTTACTAGGCTAAAGCATTTTATGAGAAGGCTATGGTTTCTGGTCGCTCATGGAGGTCAAACCAACTATTTCTCTTTCATAGGTTTTGACCTTAAAGTTCACACCGCCTGATTCCATTGTTTATCAGGGCTTCCTTTCAGGCACTTCAAAATGAAGACGGGAAATTTACCTTTCCAAGATTATCTTGCTAAACCACCCTATGAAAATTACTCCCAAGCGTATGCCACCCAGTCAATTTACTCTTAGTCTGCCTCAAAAAGAATGATGGTTGACAGAATATACCAGTAAATTTCCATATCTCCTTGGTCTATAGTTATAGAGCTGACTTTCCAAGTAAGTGTCTTCTTGGCATATATTACCCACTTAGTGTGGATTAGATCACTTTATTCCAACAGTATTATCTCTCCCTTAAACCTATGATGGGATGATATCATTATCATATGCGGTGTTTATTTCTCTAAATGAGTAAAGCCTTGTTCATGGTTTCCCAACGTTTAAACTTAATTTAGTTGGGCCAAACAACCAAATATTGAAGTCCAACGCCGCCCCCTCCTAAAGATAAAGACAATTAAGTTCATTTGTTTCTTTTTTAATGAATTAATCTATATCTTTTAGTTCTTTTTAGTCTTTTTTTCACTTAATAGATATTTTATTTTAGTCTTATGTAGATAAAAATATTTATTTTTAATTTTTTATTATCTTATTTTTTTAGTTGGCCAACTTATGAAACTTCCAAGGATTTGTCTTGAACACAACTATAAATATAGTCAGATTTAACCTCCATAGTCATATATGTGTATCTATGTCTTAATTAACTTTAAACAAAACTACCCGGATATCACTTATTCTTTTGTTAAAAACCTAATATTTGGGGATTCTAAACAAAATTATTGTTGCCTAGTTTAAAATCCAACTTGTAGCAATTTTTTATGTTCTTTTCATGTCTGGCCTTTTTAATGGCAAAGATGTAGTCAAAGACCTGAGCTTTAAACATAATTAATTTGTCAGCAAGCTTCTCAACATAATGGAGATAATTATTTGCTAAGATCCTCTAAGAATTAAATCATTAGAGGTGGTAGGGCAGCATGCTTTCCAGAATAAAACCAGAACAGGGACATCCCGGTGACTAAAAATGGTAGGAAATATTATACTTATGCTATCCTTCATGGTCCGCCAGCAAAAGTGGCACCAGACAAAAGTTCCCCCAAATCTTCCTCACCATCTGATATGGCTTCCTAGGCTGATATCTTAGGGGCTATATTAGGATTTTTTTATTATAATAATCCCTTTGTTTGGGTCATTAACAAATAAAGATGCGTGGCAGCTCCCCTTTTGGGTTGGGCACCACTAGTGGTAAAAATGATAGGAAAGGTTATAAGCAAACTTGATAGAGCTTGGACGAGTGCTTTATCTAGACTTTTCAGAAATATACTTCCAGATGTTATTTATTAGCATCCTATTTACTCACTCAACGTCCCATTGATTTTCAGATGATATAGAGTGGAGAGCACACCTCTTACTCACATCAGTTGATTAAACATCATAAGCACATAGGCTGTAAATTTCTTCTATTATCCATATAAATTGCAAATACCTTTCTTTTAAGAGGACTTCAGAAGCAACTTGGTAATAGTCAATGCCCCATTTCCAGAATATCATTGGTGATTACCCAAATTGTCAAGATAATTGTAGCTATTATTATGTATTTGTCCCATGATTTTGGTAGAATTGGTCTGACAACTTTGTATTGAAGATACTTAATAAGAAACATGGGTCAAGCAAGAGGGTAGGAAGTGCCTTCATGAAAAGTCTCTTGCTTTAACATCAACGCAACATTCCATAGCTTCCTAGATGTCAAGATGCATTGGTTATAAGTAATCGAACTGCTTGAGATGCTCTTTAAACTTCTTATAACCACAATGCCATATGGCCTTATGGGCGGCCAATAAAATGTCCCTTTGGGACAATGGTCTCTTTAAAATGTATCTTTTGCTCTCTATGACCATGTAGAGCATCCCGTGTTCAATTAAAGTTTCTAATCATCGCTCCAGATTAATTTGGACCAACTTTGGTTTGTTCTGAAACTCTCTATTTATCATCCCTTGGTAAAATCATCAGCATCCTGACTGAGAGTAATGATTATAGGCAACACGAATAGAAATCAGAGTTTTTATTTATCTTCACTTGATGTTAGACTTTATAGTATTTCTAATTTAACTTTAACTCCCCAAGGCTAATTGCTTCCTGCTTTCTCATCTTTAATACTAGCTTAAAGACTTATAGTATGTTACAACAGTAAATTGGGTGCCATGAAGGAACTAAAATTTCTTGTAGGTGTATATGAGTGCAAAAAACTCCTGTTCCAAAACTGTTTAGTTTAACTTGCGGATAATAGCATCTGACTATTAATGGCAACAGGGTGTTCTTTGCCATCTTCCTCAATCTGAGACAACAGGACTTTTAACTGTGTTGAGTATTATCAGTCTGGATGATGAATTCACGATCAGATTCCAGATAATTAAGACTGAGGTCATTATTATTGTTGAAAAAAGCTGCTTAGATGCTTCCTGGCGGGACAGATTTTGTCAAAAGGGACGTTATTCTTGAGGATTAAAATAGAGGCTCCCTCAAAATAAGAAAATAAAAAATATGTTATGTATTAACTGATCATACCTGTTTTAATATGAGGTTTCGCTGATACTAGTCTCCAGAGATCAACTGCACAGGTTCTTTTATTATGTGCACTATTCACGTTAATTGATATTATTATAAATGTAAAATTTATAATATTATGGAGACTATTATCCATAACTGAATACAGGTAAACCAGGTTAACATGTGATCAAAAGCTAAACTTGGAATGCTCCATTTAAAGTTGATTAACTGACCACTAGGAACTTCTTCCCCTTTCCGGTGGAACTTAATATAACTTTAGATTCAGAGGTTCTTGCCTTGGTTAACATAATGCTGTGTCTTCTGAGATCTGCATCTCTTCTAAGAATATCTGATCCTTACCTATATTACACAAAAAATTCAACAATTAATGTAATAAAAAACTTAAGATGGATAAACTAGAACTTCTTTATTGTTATAAAAACTAGGGAAATTAAAGGGGCATCGGTGCAAAACTACTCAGTTGGCCTCTTTAATGAAACAGCAGCGATAGCCATTGAATTGCACTCGGTGGTCTCTTCTAATGATGGGCTTTTCTATCACGCTGAAGATTCTTCTATCAGACATCTCAGAAACCTAAATTAGGAAAGAATAAGGACGTTTCAAAACGGTTCCACTCAATTACAGTGAACTAACCACATTTGGATAGCAATCTGCTAAGGTAATGGGAATTTTTACCCATTATGGCAGGTCGTAAATCATCTGGTCATTTTGCTAGTTGCAGGCCACACTTGCTTAACAACTCCTAATTATCTCCCAATCAGTCGGTGGTGAACTCAAATAACTAATTGGCAACTCTAATAGTTAATTAATGAATTAACTATAAGATGAAATAAATCCCGCCAGTAACTCTTTCTTAAAGGATCTTAGGCATTTTCATGGATTGACCCCAGCTGATTCAACCCAGAGAATTCCGCAAAATCCGCAGGCATTATAAAACCAATACCAAAATATCTGATAACAAAAACTTATCTGCTAGCGGGACTTATTCCCTAGAGAACAAGCATAATCTTTGACCTAAGAATATGAAAAGTAGGCAAAATCCAAACACATCCCCCTCTTGCCTAGATCTTCAGCAAAAGTAAGATCAGGATAGGAGAATGCCATCTCAGGCCAGGTCAAATACTTCAAAGTTTTCAGCAGATCACAGCCCTTTCCACACTCAAAGAAGATATTGACAACCTTTGGCCTATGGTTCCTCTTTCTTTCTTCCTTGCTAACGCCTCTGCAGAGCGTGGTCCTCATGATCCACTGCCGTGTCAGCCTAGTTGGTTGTTCATACCTGTTATAGCTCATGCAAGCTGATTTCCCCCTGAACAGGGTTTATGACCCTTCATCATTAAAGGATCTTGGTTCAGCATCCTTGATTCCTTAATCCCTGTACTCTCCCAGGATGGGGACTCCGTTTTTAATCAGAGTGGATCCATAGTAGTGATTACTCTCAGCAACCCAGCTTCAAACCTTTCAGTTCACCCAGTACTTTGCATATTTCATGGACCTATTTTTAGCGGAACAATTTCAACCTGGACTGATCCTGGCAATGACAAAAGTCTTCTCCACAATAATTCACCCCCTCCTTTTCTTTGGCAGGTATTACTACAGCTAATACCTTTTCAAATGTCAAAATAAAAAAACAAATATTGGAATATTTTTTCTTATTATATAACCTTATCTTTATAATTTTCCCCCTTATATTATCCTTTTTGTATTTTTACTCTTTTGCAATGGGACTTGACCAATATTTGGTTCAGCAGTCCATCTTTACATTATTTCACTAAAATAGTTTGTAGGTGGGACCATCTAGTACTAAAAAAATAGTTTGTAGGTATTTTTTAAGCTACCAGTTTTCATGGTCTGAGGTATTATTTTTTAGAATTTTTCAGCTACTATGGTTCCGCGGTCCTTTTTTAGGAACAACTAAAATATTTTTATAAAACCATTTTAATGGTTCAGCGGTCATTTGGGAACATTTTCATTATATCTATTATTTTTTTCTTGGATAAAATACTCTAAGTAATTTATATGGACCCAGTTTACTATTTGTTCATCCATGATGTTCTTGATGGTATAGCCGTCCATCCCTGACTTGACAAAAAAATCAAATGGACCCAACCGCAGTACATCCAGCTTGTTTTTTTCTCTAAAATCAAGCATATTGTCAGAACCACGGTGGTTGCTATCACATATACCCTAATTTTTTTGAGGCCAGGGACTGGAAGCTCCTGGGTGTTGGATTATACTTTTGCTTTTCTTGGTCAAAAAGTTGTTACTCCAGATACTATGCTTGGAGTAGTAAATTCTAAATATATGTTCACCCCTATGTTAGTAGAGGAAGGCCAATTTGACTTAAATGGGTAGAGAAGAGAATAATCTTTATTTTAAAAATAAGATAAGGGAGATCAGGGTGGTTTCTCAGTCCATTTCTAAACGGTCCAAGCTAAAATCTACAATTGTTACATTTGGGATTCTGAAGCATGAGTAGTAACTGGGTCAAATAGAATTTTCTCGTCACATATCTTGGGTTAGAACCCTAATATTAGGGGATTTTGCGCAAGTAATATGTGACAACATTAGTAGGTTTTTTCTCTTATGTCAAGATGGCCCAAATACATTGGGGATTTTCCCTAAAAATGGTTTCAGCTATTTTTGATGCCTCAAGTTTGATTCCTTCCATTGACATCATCCAAATTTCCAATTTTGGGTAGGAATACTGACAACGCCCCCTCTAGATTTTGGCGTAGGGGGAAAATGGATGGAGATTGCAACTATATATGCAGTTTACTATGGTACCCTGAATAACCTCTATTGAGTGTTCATTGCCCCACTTATAAATGACTTTTTAAGGCCCTGACTAGTTGGTGCCCAATTTGTTGGCATGACCTCCAGGGCGATGATGATGCTAAATGACTAGGTCGCCCAGGTGGAAGGTGTGTAGGAGGTCATGCTTATCATTAAATTGTTTAGTTTCTCTTCTAATTTTAGCAGATAGGTTCTCAAAAGCCAGGGCCTGAAGTCAGATAATTTTAATGGCAATACTTTGCATAGGTACTTCAGGGGCAATGAGAGAGGCTTGATTAAGTATATCCTGAACTTTAGAAGGAAGCTGGAGATCTAATCCGTATGACGCTTGAAAGGGAGACATCTTAATTATTCAATTATTGCTTCTCCTATAGGCCAGAATTGCACTAGGCAAATATTGGGGCTAATGGAGGTGGTCAGTCATAGCCATTTTCCGGAGGGTTGCAGTTAAAGTACCATTCGCGCTCTACCACTTCATTGTTTGCAGGATGGTATGGGGTGGAGAATACCTGTATGGTTCCCATCAGTTTGGCTAAATCTTTCACCAGCAATGATCGAAATTTTTTGCCCATTTATGGAAAGAAATATGTTAGCACCCATGCTGGGTAATAATCTGATTATTTAAAAACCTGGACGTAGCCTTTGACAAAGCTGAGGGTAGTGATACAGCTTTGATCTACTTGTTAAATGATCACAGCTAGAAGGAGGAACCAATGGCCATTAAAGGCTTGAGAGAGGTCCCACAACATCAATGCTAATAGTTTGAAAGGGTTCACAGGGTGGAACCACTGGATGCTAATATTTGGTATTTGGTCCAGCTTGGCTTTTGCATACCAGGCAGGACTCTTATACATCCTAGATTGAAACAAGCATTCCTTCCCAATAAAATTTTGAGTATTAAGCTACTGGTAGGTTTTAAATTCTCATAGCTGACTTATCAATGTCCCTACAATATGACGTCAGTTTAAGCCAAAGGTCGTACATAGGGCACCAACTTTTTGGACACGATTTTGCACATTTGGCCGTTCTTGACTTAAAGATTTGTCAACTTTTTGCTAATTCTTTTTGGAGGGTCAGGGATTCGCCCTTCCATAAATGCGATTGTGTTAGGAGGTCATGGAGTTGCTTCTCTTTAGGTTCAGTTAAAGTCAATATGGGAAGCAGGATAGGCAATCCGCAGTTTGGTTTATGGGCCCTGTTTGATGAATAAAGAACAAGTTGTAGTTTTAAAGTTTTAACGCCCATTGGGCTAATCTCCTATTGAGGTCCTTTATCTACTATAGCAATTCCTAGGGAGAAGGGTCAGTAATTATGGTGGAAATGTTTCCTGTATAAATAAGGTTGGAAATTCTTAATAGCCAATAGGACCATCAAGCATTCGTGTTCCATAATGCTATAGTTGCATTCAGATCTGGTCAAGGTCTTGCTATAGTAGGCGATAGGATCGTCCACTAAGTTTCGTCATGCTAATATAGTATAGCACCAATGGCTATACCAATAGCATTAGTAAAGAGAAGAAAGGATTTATTGAAGTTTGGATGAATAATTACTGGAGAGTGAGAAAGAGACGTGTAGCAGGTTAAAGCCTGCTGTTGCTCTTCTTTCCACTAACTGAATATCCCTTTCTTCAATTAATACATTAGATGCTCAAAGGTGTCTTCAAAGTAGCAAATAAACTGGTAATAATATTCCAACATCCTTAAGAAAACTTGTAAATCTCTTAAGGATTTAGGGAGACATCCTAGCAACGGGCAAACCTTGTCTTCCATCAGGTATATTATGACTTTATTTACTTATGGCCCAAAAAAATTCATCTCACTCTGAAAGAAGGAGAATTTTGCTGGCTTTAGTTTTATTGGAGATTTCTTAACTGCTGAAAGACCTACCTGAGGTGAATTAGGTGCTCAGAAAAGTTTTAAAAAGGTGACAATATTGTTAAAATAAACTAGCATACAGGAGCTTTATATATCGCCTAAGAGTCCACCCATGGCGCGTTGGAAGGTAGCAGGGGCGTTACATAGCCCCTGTGTCATTCAAGTGGGCTTTAATAATCTTTCACTTGAGATGAGAATACATTTCTCATGATCCTCTGGTTAAAGGTTAACATTACAGTACCCACTGGCAAGATCCATATCTAAGAAATAGTAGGATCATTACATTAAGCATAAGGAATCATCTATACATGGCAGAGGATAGCTATCTTTTTGTATGATATAATTGAGGTGGCGATAATCCATGAAGACACGGTATCCATCATATTTCTTCCAAGTTATTAGGTGTGGGTAAGCTCACAGGCTTTTAATAGCACCAGTGAACCTGCCTCCAACAGTGGCTGTAACTATAAGGACACTTGAGCTTCCACCACTTTAATTTCTTTATGGCTGGGATTAGAACGGAGGGTGAGCCTCATTATCAAATTTGGTGAATTACCCCAGACATTTTCTTGGAGTCACTTAGTCCTGAGGAAAAATTTCGCCATACTCCTCAAGGAGGTCTTTAACGTTCTGGTTTTTTAGGTGTAAGATTACCTCCAATTCTGCTTTCAACCCGAGCAATGGTGGGTAGGGGATCAAATCCTAAATCTTTTTAATGAGCTAAAATAGCTCACATCAGCAATATCCTCCATGGGACATAGTTTTATGTAAGCAATATGTGCATATTATGGGACTTGGAGGGTTTCATTTGTTAAGTTCCTTAAGAGAATAAAGTTAGATTCCCCGTAGGCAGGATCCAAAATCCCTAGCAGGTCAACGCTTCTTTAATTGAAGGGTTTGGGTGTCCACTTAGCTCCAAGATATGATTAGGATGGGTGAGAATCTGAGTCTGTAACCACAATAACTTATGAGACAGAGGGTATTGTGATAGAATGGGAGGCATACAGAGAGATCATTCCTTTGAAATCCACATTCTCTGGGGTAACTTAGTTTTTCCCCTAAGATGTGGTATTCAATTTTGTAAATGGAGAATGAGTATTTGATGAGGCATTTCCTTTTTTGGGGCTCCTTTACTTTTATCAGAGAGTTCATATATTAACGGGATCTGATAACATAGTAGGGACAAGTAGTTTTTTTGTGGTTAATTAAGTTAGACTCCCGCATCAGTTGGACCCCAATAAGCACTCATAAGTATCATTTTCTAACGCAATGGTGGGGGAAGTAATTAAAGTTTCTAAAAAGGGGTAAATTAGAATAGGCTTCTATCACCTTAGTTGACTGATTACAGGCTGTCCCATATTCAGCGTCATGAATCAAGTCCAGAGCCATTTTTAATTTCTGGATAATTCAGGAGGAGCTAATGTTAACTGGGGAACCAGTGTCAAATATTGACGAGACTTTAACCTTTTATTATGACTACCTCTACTTGAGCCACCAAAAATCTGAACAATTAGATTGGTGTATCCCCCCTTTAGGTTGGGACCACCTAGTGCTAAAAAAAGATCTGAATCATTATTTAACAGCTAATAAACTGTCATTAGGTATGTGCGGCGAAGAAAGCAGAGGATCCTTCCGCAGCCAAGCTCAGGGCTGTTTAAAGCATTTAAGGCATTAAATCTAATACTTGACTTTCCATAGTGAAGATGACTGCCAAGCTTTGTTTTGGTAACTCATCAACATAAAATTGAGAAATCTGGGGTTCTATATTTTTTTGAATAGAAAGAGATACGTCAACTTCTGGAGGCGCAGAAAACACAAATTATTCTAATGTGCTGGGAATAGAGTTAGAACTAGAACAAGGATATTGAGCATTAGATTGCCATCAGCATAGGAGGCCTCCTGCCCTATACTGTTTGATTTTTTTCCAGCTTACGTTGAAGGATGTGACAAAAGTCTACAGTGTGGTTGAAGCACTTGAAATGTGTGTAGTATAATTTAGGTGTAGGCGAATTGGGGTGTGTAACAGCTAACATTTGGGGCCAGGGCTTATCGTTGTTAAAGCAAGGTGGACCATCAGGCTTATGTATTTTGGTAGGAATTTCCAAAATAGCTTCTTTGATATGGAGGAGGGACAGCAAGTTGGATTTCACCGCTTTAAGATAAAGTAAGATATTAGGCTATCTTTTAATGCTGAAAAGAGACATTGATAGCATCATTAAAAAAAATAATTCCCTAGAACCAACGTTTGAGCCTTGAAGTAAAAACGATGGGTAATCTCATTTTCTCTCCTCAATTAAGGCTTATTCCCATGATGGTCTGTTTTTGGTTGAATAGAGTTAGGTCGCTCTTAAACTCCCAGGGCAAAGCATTCTTGTCGTCAGTTCAAGTACAGCAATTCATTAGATGGAGGACCATAATGTATTGAGCCATGCACTAAGATAGTTCATCAAGTGTTTGAATGTTAGTGATTGGTCAATTCCTCCGTAAAGTTATTGTAGCAATATAAGAAAGAAAAGATGCTTTCCTCTCTGAGGACGTACTTTTCTTTAACCGAGGGTATAAATGTCCAACTTTGGGGGGGTTGGAGACCAAATGACATGAACTGACACCAGAACCACACTTTCACCTACCAAAGAAGCAGTATCACAGGAATTCTCTTGAGGATGAAGAGCATCCACTTGACTCTAAAGATTATTAATATCTTCAATTACTAAATCTAATCGTTCATGAGAGTCATTAAGAGCAAATTTCATGGCGATAAGCTTGTTTAGATGCCACAAATAATTTTTAATGACATAGTAACATCTTAGAGTTTGAGTTGATGTTGCTTAGTGTGAGCACTATTTGATCCAACTCACATGCCACAGCAGTTAGAATTGCCAAGTTCCCACCGCGTTAATGATGTGCAGTTAAAGAATCTTCAGTGGAGAGGGAACTCCGTCTTGAGTGAGTTGAGCTCCTTGGGTGACGCGTCTTATTTGGACATCAAGGTTTTAACTTGCTGTATTAACTTACAGAGGCGTGCATCAGGGACTCCTGGGTCAGCACTAGGTCCAGGAGGTCCTCATGGACCAGGGGGTCCCCATTTACCATCATGACCAGGGGGTCCCCGTTCACCATCCTGTCCATCACAATCATGCTGTCCCATTCGCCATCACATCCATATAACTGGAGGTCTGCGCTCACTGGAACTCCTTGCGGCCCTGAAGAATGGAGGCTATTTTGGCCTTCATGTAATTCATAGTTCATTTCCTCCAATGACCGGAGGCGTTTGTCCATAGAGGTGAAAGATTTCTCAACTTCAGCTTGTAAATCAAGGGTGTAATCCACGACCAGATTCTGAATAACGACCTCTAATTGGCTAAAATGATTAATGAGTTCTGTTCAAACGAAAATCTTGATACTTTGATCCAGACGGGGTATCAAGTCTTGTATCTCATTAAATAGCTGTCAATTACCAAATATAGCGTTTTTGTTTTCACTGCCAAAAAGGGAGGCAGATTGATGAATTGGAGGAGCTGCGAATGTATTGTCTCTGATAACTGCAAATGACGGAGTGATTCTTGTTTATGTAACCTCGCTACTTTGAGAAGATGGTACAAGGTGGGCTGTACAAAATGACGCAGATAGCGTTCCGTTTGTCAGTTCTAACCTGATCTACATTATGCAAAGAACTTTGATCCTTTTTTTATCATAGGGACTAGCACTGCAAGAGCCCATATTATATTAGATCGGCCTCCAGGGACAAAGGCACAAGATAAGAGGAGCTGGAGGGCTTCAGGGAAGTCTGATAAGTGTAAGTGATATTGCTCTGCGGACAGAGGGTAGAGGGTCACCTCCAATAACAGGGGAAATAGAATGTCGTGGGTCACCACTGTATCTCCTATGTGCATATTGATTACCCAGTTGCTAAGACAGGTGGCTACATGATCTGCGACAACTTCAAAGCTGAATAGTTATTGTCCATTGTTTATTTTATTTTACATTTTCACCGTGAACTTGGGGTGTACCTGGCAGGAAGCACCAGTTTTGTTGGGACCATGGGGGTCGCTACCACATAACCCTTAATTTTTTGAGGCCAGGGGAGAAAAATCTCCTGGGTGTTAGATTATACTTTTGCTTTTTTTGGTCAAAAAGTCATTACTACAGATACCATACCTGGAGTGGTAAATTATAAATATATGTTATTCCCTATGCTAATAAAAGTAGGCTGATTTGACTTAAATGGGCAAAAAAGGGAATGATCTTTATTTGCAATAAAAGAAAAGATCAGGGAGATCAGGAGGTTACACATACCATTTCTAAGTAGTTCAAGCTAAAATTTGTAATTGTTACATTTGGGGATTCTGTGGCAGGGTAGTCATCTTGGCCAAATAGGATTTGCTCGCCGCAAGGATTAGTTTGAACCCCAAAGTAAGGAAGCTCCAAGGGAGCAATAGTTGACCACAGAAGTTGGGGTTGATATATACTCTCTTTCCACTTGGCGTAAAGTTCTGAGAAAAACTACATGAATTAATAAAGCAAATCTTAATCGCCCATTGTGGTTTCGCTCTGATGTCCTCAGATTTCTGCTGGCTGTCCATTGTGGGGCAGCAGCGAAACTCCCCCCACCATTTTTCATCTGTCAGGAAAACGCGCTCAAACTGGCTCACCCAGTTATTCAAATCCCATGGGACATTTCGTTCCTCCCAAGCATCTTGACGCCCACCTTGCTCATACCTAAGCAGTACCTCGCTGCCCCCTGGTGCTCCCCTGGAGCAACATGCGCTATGGCCTAAAGGTCAAATATGGCAAGCTCTTCCCATACCACGACCAAGCCATTATTAAAATGGCACAGGTGGTGATGACACCCGCTGGATTCATAGATTTCTGCCCCTATAAGGGGTATTTTGACCTCGGTTCACCTTTGAAGCCAATGCAGCCACTGCAGCAACTGTGCCCCTGGTAATCCAGGACACTCCTTTCTACACAACTCAGACCTGGCTCCAAGTAGATACCACTTTGGTGGCTCAATTCGCTGGTTTGCCCACCCACCTCCCCCCTGAAGTGCTCACCAGGAGCTGATGGACGGTTTGGCAGCCTATAACTCCAACCCCATCTTACAATTTTTGGTCCCAAATGGGACCACATGACTCGCTGGGCCTTGGGCATATGCCACAATAAGCCCTGAATTTAGTAAAATCGCCATGTCATTTCCCCTTACACGGTTATTCTTTCAACATATGATCATCCATTTTGGGCCCACGTCAAGGGCAGGTGGATGATCAGTCCGTCATGTTGCAAGTTGGACCACTTGAAACGCAAGTGCCCCTCCTTAGCCACTTCTGACAGATCAGATGACTTGTCCACTTACCCCAATCCGCCACCCACCCCATAAAATTCCGGAATGAGGCACAACCCTACCTCCCGCTCCCCCAAAACTGGAAGCTGCAGCTGCAGCCACCAATCAGCCTCATCCTCGCCCCAATGCCACACATATTTCCTCCAATAAAGCATCAGATTGGATCCCAGTTTGTTCCCATGCTTCCTTCATTTTTCAACCAAACCTCGACTGTACACTGATTCCCCTGATTCAATTCAACTAAAACCCATGGAAATTATTGGCTGAAAGTTACAAATCAGGTAAGCTCATTGAAAGCCATCTCTTTAAATTGAGCAGTTTATCAATGCAGAATGGGACGCCAAATGCCCCCCTTGACTATATATCCCAAAGCCAAATGACGAATCATTTTGCAGTGATCACCAGCTTGCAGTCAAAGCAGCTGCAACACCAGATTGTCATCCCCTTCATAAATATGTCTCTAAATCAATGATGATGCTCACAGGAGGAATTCCACCTCCTGTTATCCCCAAAAGTCTTAATCAAAAGCTTAGATCACAGTGAAACAGTTACACAAAAATGTTAACAATGCTATCCAGAACGTGGTAGCTATAGCACGGAACCCAATAGCTAAAATTACCCAAACCAATATCGCCACATTTGTTAAACTCTCAGTCACTCACATTAAAGCTGAGAAAATCTTTAGCTAAATAAATCAGTGCCATTTTCCTAGCTGAAAATTTCCATGAAACACCAATTATTAGCAATAAACTACATGCCACAGATGCCCCAACGCCCTTACTGTCTGCCTTGACATGTACTCTACTATGGGAGGAAGAAGCAGCTGCTGAAGATGAGCTCCCCAATCCCCCTCCCCTTCTGCCATGGAGTAATAAGCGGTTTCTGCTGCCCACCTGGTTAGTTTTTTTGTTCAAAATGTTTCACTCAATTTTCTCATTTGGGCGTTTTTGTCTGAACCAATTAGTTACGTTATCTTTTTAGTTTTAGTTTTGGTAATGTCCGTCCCCTGTCAGTTTACCTCAAATAGGTAAGTTGGGGTTGATCCCCGACTTTGAGAGCCCTTAAACCCAATTAGGGATTTTTACCAATAAATGTTTAGGCTATTTGGCTGGATTGGGAATGATTATCTACAACTAATAAATCTAAACCCAAAATTCAGGTAGGAAACCCAACTCATATTGCAATAGGCTATCCTATTGCCCACATGTTATTCATGTAGCAATGGTACGGTTTTGTCATCCGTCATCTTTTCCTTAATTTTTCACTTAGAGTAATATTGAATGCTTGCAATTGTATTTAGATCATTATATTCAATAATCAGAGTAGGTATTTACAGGCACACATCCAAAATGTTGATTCAGAAGTCAAATATAAAAAAGGTGATCCTGCAACCCTTAACCTGTATAAAAAATTATAGAAAGGCGTTTTTCTTGTTGCTGTATGATGGCTGTTGTAATCAAATGTTACTTAACTGAGATAGGTTCCTCACGTGGAAGTTTCTCCAGCAATCAATTTTCTCAGTGTCAAAGCTAGTGTTCTGTTCACTCTTTCTACCAGTCTATTCGTTTATAGCTGGTACAAAACTGATATGACTCCTCTGATTCCCATTATCTCATTTAGCTTTAGGATCATATGATAAGTAAAATTCATTTTATTATTGATCAACAAGACTTTCGGGCTTCTATGCCAATAAAAAACTTTAACCAGGATAAAGCACGTGTTGCTTATAGCGCCTACTATACTTAGTGCCTTTGTTTTGACCCATCTATTTAAATGGTCAATCATAACTATAATGTTTTGACTTCCCAGTACTCACATTTGATGATCCAATTAAGTTGATTGACACTATATGCCAAGCGAATCTGGGGCGGATCAGCCAATTTCCAGTAATTTCTTGTGTGGTTTGAGTAGTTTTCACTCCACGCAGCAATCCAGATAGTCTGCAACATCATAATTGGTTGATTCTTGCTAGTACAACTGGTGAATATGTTCAGTTTTTCTCAAGCCTCGATGCCTGAAAATCTTAGGAGCGGATTGGATTATAACCACTCATTCTGATGGTTTCAGTAATATTAAACGTTTTCTATTAATCATTTTGAAGACTTATACATTTTACGGTCTCAGTGTTTTCCATTGCTTTTTGAAGTTCACCTATGATTTTTAATGCTCTTTTTTAATATCCATCGTCATCCAATGGAATAATTCGTCAGCTTGATGGTGTATCACTTGGACTGCAGGTATCTTAATAGGCCATCAACGTTCTGATGGGAGGCACCTGCTTGGTGTATATTTTTAAAATTGTACGCTTGGAATTTTAATGCCCATCAGGCCAGAAGTCCCTCCAGCTCCTTGAGGTTGTGTAGCCAGCGCAGGGAGGGGTGGTTGATCACCATTTTGAAGTGCGTACCATGGATGTACACCTAGAATTGCTTACAAGCATAAAATTACCACCATGAATTCACTCTCCATAATGGTGTAGTTCTGTTCCGCTGATGCTAGTGTCCAGCTCACATAAGCAACCAGATGCTTCTCCTGAAGTTCATCTACTTGACTCAGGATGGCACCAATCGCCATCAACGAAGAATTGGTTTGATTTATAAATTTTTAATTGTAATTTGGGCATTTTAATACTGGAGAATTTATCAGGTATCGGCATAACTCATCAAATGACTCCTGAGCTTATTTGTTCCATAAGAATCCTTTTTTGGATCAATCAGTAAATGGAAAAGTGACTAAGCAATCTTTGCAGAAACCCATGTGAATCACCAATAATACTTAACAATTCTGTAAAATTCTTGTTTATCTCAGACGCTCTTCAATATAGACATCTGCTCTATGGCTTCAATTTTATGTGGTTGCAGCTGCCTTCTGCTTGAGTTATTGACAAACCCCAAATATTCTAACTCTTTTTTGAAGAAGTGGCATTTCCTTGGTTTGATCTTCAGATTGTCCACATGTAACTCTTGAAATTTTTTCATAAATGTCGCAAGTGATTAGTGAAGGTTCTACTGAACACATATATATTGTCCAAATATACAGGATTCAGTTTAGCTTCAGGTCGTTCAATATAACATCCATGGCTCTTGAGTTCACCACCAACATGTCGCTGAGACCTTTAGGCATTTGGGTCAGTTGGTACATCCCCTGCGCGGTTATGTCATGCACTTCTATTGGTCTTAAACTGGAAAATGTTAATGCCCTGAGAATAAACCCATCATAGAGAAATAGTTCGCTTCCCCCAGGAAGTCTAATGCGTCATCAATCCTTGATAGTGTGTACAAATCCTTTTGGTTATATTGTCTAATAGCTGATAATGAGAGCTACTCGATTAGAGCCATATTTCTTCTTTACTATCAAGATTGGGCTTGCTCAGGGGCTCGTTGATGGAACTAAGAGCCCATTCTCTAAAAGTTTGCTTATTTCTTCTTCCACTACCGCTTCACCTGCTTTCAACCAATGGATTGGTCTCATTTATATTGGTAAATTTTCCCTAGTGTTAACTTTGTGAATTACGTTTTTGCACATTCTAAGTTGAGATTATTCTGAGAGAAAATTTCCTAATAATTTCTTAATAATCAAGCACCTCCTCCTGCTGTCTTTCCATTAGATCAGTGAGATTCTCTCAGTCTATTAGTAAATTGATATCTCGGTGACCCCTGCTGGCAATCCCATTTTGGTCTGGGTTCCAAAATTATAAATTTTTTAGTTCCACTGTTGGGATTAGATGGATAAATGTGATAATTTGATTTTTTCAATCTTCATTGATTTTCCACTCAGCTTTTCCAGGAGAACTTGGATTTCTTCATGGCCTGGCATAATTATCCCAGGCTTCACTCATGGCCCAACTCTAGTTTTCTTCCATAAACTGCCAATCACTCCTTAGTTTCTCTGGTACTTGCAAGAGTAAATCCAGTATTGATTATAAAAAATCAAGTGGAATAATATTTGTCATCTATGTTCATAATGGAATTTCCTGATTTTCGTGATTTGCATTGGCATTTCTCTTTTCTTTCAACCAAATAATTGATAGCAGATAAGGATAATGTCATCATTATATATATGATTAATAAAGTTATTCCTTTTGGTAAACTGAGTTTCCCCGTTCTGTTTTTAAACCAGAGGCAACGTTTGACCCATTATTCTTATTATATTAAATTCAAAGTTGCATTTGTCCATATTTTCAAAAAAATTTAGTTCTGATTAAGATATCATACTGTTGGTTGGATAAAACAATAGCTGGAGCGGATACCACCATGGATCCAATTTGAGTGACAGTGCGCTATATGCTCCACAGGAGATGGTAGTATTAGGCCTGACAGTCCCATATTTCTTTTTGTGCTCCAGCTAAACCAAGAACTTCATCTTTTTGACTAATTTGGTTGAGAAAATATTGATTGGCGCTCTGCTTTAAAATATTGCTCACACTCATACTCAGTTAACCATTATGTCTGTAGATGTACAACTATATTATTGTAGAATAGTGTTCACATAGTGCATGTGGTATTATTTAGAAAACAAGATGTGAATAATCTGCGCAGATAAATTATGTAAAGATTACTTGAAGTAGTAAGAATAGACATGTTCGCTTCATCTAGTATGGTATCAACCAATTTGTAAAGATTCTCAGTGGGTCAGATGTCTCTACTAGTTGGCTTCCATTAGGGTGAGTAACTTCCTTAATTATTTGGGGTCAATCCCCTTCACTTTTTCTCTAGTTATGGCGACATCTAGGTTGACCACTTGATAAATCTGGTCCAGCGCATAGTTGGCTACAAACAGATTACTGATATCAATTTTTTCTTTCATTATATCAGGAGGAATAGTTTTTATAACAGCTCTAGACTGTTACACATCTAGACTGTGGGCCCGTTTCCCAATTTTTGTTCTGTTTTGGCTTCCTAAGAATGTACCACATTAATCTGCTCCTTGGACTTCTTGCTGAAGCACCAGGTGGCGAGGTGGCCTCTCCCCCGTACTGAAGACAGCGGCTATTACTTTTTTCCACTCATTTGAATACCTCATGTTCATATACCAGCACTACTCAGTTAGGGTTTACTTAGTAGATTTGTCAAATTTGTTGGCGTTCAATTTTTTTGCAGGACTAGATCTATAGCTTCAGTTAAAGGGCTAAAATGCGGCGCCTAACATCCTCAAATTATCCACCATTTTCTAGGTATATAGTTTGGTGACCAGCGATTAAGACATCATTTGGTGTAAATTGTGTTAGGGCCAAAGAGCCATTTGTAATGTGATCCGAACATCAAAATCGGTGATCATTTTTTTCCAACTAAAAGCTTCAATTCTTGATAGACTCAGTTGGAAAAATTTGCTAAGGTTTTGTCCTTTAGAAAATGGAATTCTTATAGATTCTTGTTTTCTTTTTGACATTGGGATTTTCAAACTCCTTCATGATAACAGCTTTTGCCTCAAATTAGGACCAGTTGTCCTAATCAAAGTTGGCAACACCAAATTCTGGCAGTCAGTGTCCAAGAAGTTCATGATGGTCACTGTTTTCTGCCTGTCACCTCACCCAAACATAGTCATTTTGAAAAGGTGGAAGAATGCAGGGGTGTTGTCCTATAGAAAAAGGTAGTTTGGGCGTGGGTTTAAATTCCTCCAGATTTTCTATAGCAGCCTCTTGCAGCTTGTCAAATCAACTAATGAGAGGGATAATTTTGGTAGTATCTCCAAAATGGTGGCAAACACATGCGGCATGTTTTTAAAAGTTGCCAACTACCTTTCTGGAGTTCTCAAAGTTTCTTCTTTGGCGTCGTTTGCCACATATGGTTTGCATTTTCATGTATGGGTTTACTTATTCAACTTGTTTTAAAAAATGTTCCATATTTTTGCTGAGTAAGCATAATCGCACACAGTCCACTTTACATTCTATTTTCAGGAATAAAACATCCTTAATCAGCTCTTCTTCTTTCTTCTTTAGTAAAGTTATTTGCCAGATAGATCATTGCTGAATTTCAAAATTTCTTCTACTCCTTCTTCGTTCTCAGTAACTCTCTACTCTAGAGCAGCAAATTCGGCATGATCCACCAAACTCAAGGCGTTCTTATTGATTTTATGCAAAATCCGTCCATAATTCTCTTAGTTCATCCTTGTATGACATTGTGGATGTAGTTTCATTAGAATTGGCTTATCTTACTCAACTACCCCTTTAGTGAGAACAAATTGTTTAAATCTGGGGTTCTTCTGAATTCTAGTCGCCAGAGATAAATTCGCAGGTTCTTTTATTATGTGCTTTATCCACATTAAATATATTAATCTGAATGTAAAATTGATAATAGCATGGAGACTATTATCTGTAACTGAATATAGATCAACTAGGTTAATAGATAATCAACGCTAAACTTGTAATTATCCACTTAACTGCTGATTATACTGACAAATAGGGACTTCTTCCCCTTTCTTATGGAACTTAATTAAACTTTAGATTCAGAGGTTCTTGGCCTTAGTTACCATCATGCTGTGTCTGCAGAGATCTGCGTTTCCTTAAAGTTATCTTATACTTACTTTGTATTACACAAAAGAGTCCACAATTATTGTATTAAAACAATAAACTGAAGATGGATAAACTAGGCTGCTTTATTGTTATAAAAACTTTGGAATTTATAGGGGAGTTGTGCATAATACCTCCGTTGGCCTCAGTAATGAAACGGCAGCCATTGCCGCTGAATTGCCCTTTGTGGTCTCTTCAAATGATGGGATTCTCCATCAGGCATCCAAGAAACATAAATTTGGAAAGAGCAAAAGAACTTGCCCTTAACGTTTTCACTCAATCATAGCAAACTAACCACATTTGGACAGTGACCTGCTTAGATAATGGGACACTTTACCCATTTTAGAAGGTTGCAGGCCACACTTGCCTAATAAACTCCTAAATAAAATCCCAATTTGTCAGTGATGAAACATGACCAATTAAAATGGCACATCTAACTAAAATCAATGATTAACTATCAGATGAATCTATTCTGTCATCAACTCTGTCTGAGGGGATCTTAGGCAACTGCACGGATTGACCCAGCAGATCTGAACCAGGCAAAGCTTTTAACTTTGCTGGTATTGTTAAACTGATATAAAGACCATCTGATATCAAAATCATCCGTTATTTTTGGGCTTATCCTTTAGTGGACCATCAGATTCTTTAACCAATGAAGCTGTAAATGTGGGCAAAATATCAACAATACCCAAAAAAATTAGATCTCTCAACTGAATTTTGGCTTTTCTTCTTTCTAAATAAAAACTCTAGTTATAACAATTGCACCTGAATCTAGAAAAAGTGCCCTTTCTTGCCAAGTTTGTAGATTAATAAAGTCAGTAATATTTTTAAAGCAGAATAATGGTTCTTTAACTAAGAAATTTGGTAAGGCTATAGTGCCCTACTATGCCATTTAGTCTTAAATAAACATAAGAAATCAGATTAAAATCATTTTGGATAGTTTTAAATTTTAACTAATTGCGGCCTAAGGCCTTCTTTGCAAAATTATTGAAAATTTAATTGAATTGATTTGTCTGAAATTAATTCTGTAGTAAGTTAATATTTGTTTTATCCCCATTTTTTGTGGCTGGAGAGTTCATGAATAAAGTAAAATTTGAGTTATCTAGGGTGTATGTCTTATGTAATTTTGTCATGATTTGAATTAAGGGCTTTTCATCATAGATTATTAAATCATTGTTATGGTTTTCTTATGTTTTATCAGATCAAAATTCATCTTTGGTTCCATCTTACTGGAGATCATACTTCCACTTAGGTGAATCTCATTTTTCATGAGAGGTAGAGGTTTTTCAGGTTAGTTTAGGGCCAGGGGTTCCATATGAAACTATATCTGTCCTATTTGAGGGATTTAATTACCTCCTCCCAACCATATGGCTTCAGCCTCATTTATACCATTATAATTAAGAAAACCATCCTTTTTGGTGGTCCTTTTGAAAAGTTGAAGCTGTAAGCCTTTCTAGGTCTCAATAAAACCTTTAAGATTTATCCTAATTATCAACATTTTAAATTTATTGTGGGGAAGGCCGACCATGGGATGGACACTTCCAAATATGACTCAGACGAGACAAAACATAGTACCAGGGGAGGCACCCCAGAGAAGCGATGCTATCTCTTGTTGCCAGCGGGAACGCCACTTATGGGGAGGGGGAGGGAACGTGTGAAGGGGCCGTGGCCACTATTGAGCACGTGTGGAGGAAGGGGTATGATTTGATGAACCAGACTGGGAACCAGGAGGAGACCAGCTGTTGGCGCCGCGGTGGGAGATATCCAAACATCCACGCTTGAAAGTGGTCCACCAAATGAGACCGGAATCTGTGGACAGCTTCAGGGAGGGTGGGGATAGATCCAGCGATAGCATCCAAGACAATCGTGCGGATAGTCCATATGGCGATTGCAACCACCAGAGCATGGAGGGAGGGTGGGAGGGGGGAGGCCATTGATGAAGCAAACATATCTCTTGACAGACTGAAGGGATGCGTTTGATCCTGGCCTAGCAGACGTTGGACTTCGCGCCATATCACTTTAGAGGTGGGGCACTTCTCCAGGCGGTGGAACAGCGTTCCATACTGGCCACACACGACACAGGATGAGTGTAAAGCGTTAGAGCGCTCAGCTGTACGATACACCCACCTCAGGCAGCGCCACACATGGGAGCGGACTTGAGGCTGCAACAGAGGATGGTGTGCGTATTTCCAGATAGTCTTTTGGGTTTCAATAGAATAAGGGATGTCCATCATGTCTAGGTAGTCCACCCTGGATAGGACTTGGGGTCGAATGTGGATCACGCCATCATGGATGGGTAGCCCCTGTACCTCTTGTGTGAACTGAGGAGAGGGGCGGCCTCTTCAGGTTGTATGTCCAATAATACGAATTCTCCACTCTGCGCTTTGCATGGAGAGTAGGATTCGTTTGTAGTGGGTTTTAGTCCCATGAGGACCTGTGGCAGATGTGTGTGATGCGAGGTATTTCATCAGAGAGTGGGGGTTTGATGGATTATTGAGGCCCAAGGCTCGGGAGAAGTTGGAGTGGGCCGCGCGGGACCAGTGTTGGGATGGGAGTGAAGGAGCAGTGACGGCCGCGATCCAGGTGCCCAGGATCTTGGCGGCATGAGCTTTGAAGTCAAGCAGGCCCATGCCACCATGATGATGAGGGCAAAACATGACCTCTAGCCGTACTGGTGGAGGGTGGCCTGACCAAAGCCATCCTTGCAGCAAAGCATACAGGGATTTGAAGAAGCTTGGGGAGAAGGGGATGGCGTGGGCTCCGAACCAGACTTTGGATAGGAGCATAGAGTTGGCTAGAACAACCCTGCCAGTGAGGGTAGTAGGGTGGGCTCTGAGAGAGGCGATTCGCTTCGTCACGTTGTCCAGTATACAGCACTCCATTACTGCTGATGTGTATCCGCCTGCCTCCATCCACACGCCAGATGGCGCACCGGTCCTGTGGTAGGACGTGGCACAAATGGGAGCACCAGTGGAGCGGTGTGTGTTGAGTTAGTAAGGCGTGGACGTGGGCGAGCAGATGGGCTGGGTTGGGAACTACTTGCTGGGGCCCAGCAGTTCTGAAACTGATCAAGGAGGATTTCAGTTTTGGAGGTGTTCAGTGCCGCGTTGCTTACCCAGGAATATTCCTGGATGAGGGCTTCAACTGCGCGTGCATCTTTGTTATTAGACACCCCCACTACGCAATCATCTGCAAATGCCATCATCTTGACTGGGGTTTGGCCTGGCACATGGACCCCAGTGAGGTGGGCATTCACATTTCGCAGTAGTGGGTCAAGGCTGAAGTTGTATAAGAGTGGGATGAGGGGGTCCCCTTGTCGCAGGCCCCTCTGAGGGTTGACTACTTCCGTTAGGAAGCCTGGGCCACGCACTGCCATTGTTGCAGATTCCGTGAGCAGCATCACCCAGTTAATGAAGCGGGGGGGTAGGCGGTATTGATGGAGGCAGGCCCTGAGGTATTCCCAGTTTACTCTATAATAGGCCTTTTTTTGGTCCAAGAATACAAGTGCCCCAGAGGCTGTGGACTGAAACACATTAGCCAATGAGTGCACGTTATCCCAAATCAACCTTCTGGGGATGAAACCGAATTGTTCTGGGGAGATGGTGGCAGATGCTACAGTCCCTAAACAGTTAGCCATGATTTTTGATATAATTTGGTGTCTGTGTTTGTTAGAGAAATGGGGCGCAAGTTGGCATATCAAGCTTATCCCCTTTCTTGAAGAGTGTGACAGTAAAGGCCTCTTGTCCTCCTTGTAGGAGGCGCATTTCCAACAGGCTTTGGTTGAGTGAGGCTAGCAGCAATGGGGATATATATTTAAAATATTTTTTGTAGAACTCATATGGAATGCCATCTGGGCCTGGGCATTTTCGGTTTGGCGCACCACAAATGGCTGTCCATAATTTGTTCGGAGTAATTAAATTCATTATTTCTGGGTATCAGAAAATGGTGCAGATATGAGCTCGGTTGAGAAACACTGCCATTTTGGCCAGCTGAATTGGTTTGGCTCAGTATAACTCAGAATAATATCTTTGCATTTTGATTGCCACTTTGGCTGGTGTGTCCACAATGGAATTATCCGATCTTCACACCTGTGTGCAGGCCACGCTCTGGCATGGAGCAAAAATTTTTTTGAAGAAGTATGCGGTGCACTTGTCACCTTTAGTGATGCGTGTGGCCCTGTATTGGACACAAACCCAATGTTTGTATTGTCTTTCGAGTGCATTGAGGTGGGCGGCTGCCTCCGCCCACTTCCGGCCCCATGCAGGGCTATATCCTGTGGCTGGAATGTTGGCCTCCAAGTGGGCCAATTCTGCCAGTGCACGCGATATAACTGCCTATGTGGCTCGTGAGCGTCTGGAGGAGAGATGGCGATAGTGGCGGATGGTGTCTTCTTTGAAAGTTGGTCATGTGGAAATGGGGTCCGCACAAAATGGTGCAACAAACGATTTTGCCAAAGTTGCCTCTTCCACCCACGTGGAAAATCCTGGCAACGCAAGCTTGGGGGGCGGATTTTGAACCAATGTGGGGCCTTTGCAACTGTGACGGGTAAGTGTTATATTATTGAGACCAGTCAGTTGTCAGATAATTCCATTTTCGTTGTTTTGAAGTGGGAGATGTGGAGTTGGAATTTCGCCGGTGCTAGAATAAGGTTGATGTGGGTCATGGACCTTAATTGGCCATTGTGGATGTGGGGGCACATCATGTTTTCGAGCAGTGGGGCATGTCATGGCAGCGCATCCCTTAGCCCAAGGGTGGCTTTTAGAACATGTAGTTCTACATGACCCTGTGGGGCGTGGGTTGAGGGCGGCCACCGGTCTGTTGGTGAGGTTAGCCAACAGTTCATGTCACTGACTATGAAGGAGTCTGGGGGTAGCGGGAGGGATTTGACTGATGAGAAAAATTCCTGACGCTCGCGTGCACCATTTGGGGCATAAATGTTGATGATTGTGTGTGCAACATTGGCCCATGAGAAGGTGACAATGAGCACTCGGCCATTTAGGAATGTTTCTGAAGATGTAAATTTGAAAAAATTGTTTTTCCAAATTAGCACCCCATAGTGCTTTGACCAAAAGGATAGGGATGGTAGGAGCATTGTTTTCCAAGCTTCCTTGGAACCTCATGGACAGTGGGACTCCTGGATGGCCAGGATATCCACGGGTAAATTGTTTTGTAAAAAACTCAGTTTCCTAGCCTGGGATAGGGAGGCCTTGAGTCCAGCGATATTCAGCATCCCTAGGGTGAAGGTTTCCCCCATTGCACCTTAGGTGTGAGGGGGTGGGCCCCGGGCCCACCAGCCTCTTCCAGGTCCCCACGGGCTTTCACAGCAGTGCAGGTATTAGCAGCAATGCTATTGGGGTTTTTGTTAATTTTTATGGGAAGAGTCGCGTTGGCTTTGGCCTTCGCTTTTTGTTTTCCCAATGTCGGACAAATTTTTTGAGGTGCGGATAAGTTTGGTGCACCGTCAAGTGGGGCAAAAAAATTTTTTTGGTTGGGATAGGTCCCAATTCAGTTTTGACCGGGGCTTGGGTGCAGCGATTGGGTGAGATCAAATCTCCCATCGGATCCTCAGATTGAGTGGCCCATTTGGCATGGGCCTCCCAATCTGATTGGGTGATGGATTCTCAAGTTGCTTCCGCCGCGAAGGTCTCCATGTCCTCCTGGCGTTGTGAGTGTGGGATGGTGGTGTTGGCCTTGGCTGTTTCCTTGGCCACGGCCCTATGGGCCTGCTTGGCCTTCTTCCACTCCTGCGGGGAGATGGGCTTTACCAATAGGTAGCAGCCTTGTGCTCCCCACGGGAAAGCCTCCTTGGTGCTTGCGGTTGGTTCATAGTGCGCCTCTCCGCTGGTCATGGCCGCTGAGGGGTGCTCTTGGAATGTGACGCCCTCTTTGATGGGGCACGCATGCGCCTTATGGCCAAACGTGTCACAGTGGGTGCAAATGAGGGGCGCGCTGTCCACAGTTACCCAGAATGGGTGGGTGGTATGCCCTGCAATGTCAATAAAGGTGGAGTGCAGGATCTGGGTTAGGTCCTTCACGATCTCCTCAGTTGGGGTCAGAACTGCGATGGCTTTGCCAGTGCACAGGTGTGGCATCAGCATGAAACGTTGCATTTCAAAAGATTGTATTTAACCATATATGGTGATACCATCTTTCAGGTGTTGCTCCAAAATGTCACGTTTTACCATAGTAGGCAAAAAGTCAAATGTGAGAAAAATTTGGTTTGATTTTGTCCATCTGGTGCATTTGGTTTTGACAACCCATTGCCCTTCAGGGAAGTCAACCACTATGAGCACCGCTGCAGCCTCGTCTGTTGCTATTTTGCTTTCAAAACCTAGGTCCAGCCAACCGCGCAACATGGAGTGAGGTGCAACGTACACCGTGGTCAGGAAAATTTTGTGTACATCTTCACAAAATTTTTCCCATAGGGCCGTTTTTTGGATGTCCAGTTACACATGGACTCCGAATTCCACCAATAAAAGTGACTGGGAATGTGGCGTGTTGATGTACTGGTTGCATCGTGCTTGCCACGCGAGTATCTCTGAGGAAATTGTGACCGCCAGTTTTTTTAGATTTTTTTTCTATTCCGCTGGATTCTCTGGGGCGTTTTTGAATGTTAGAGGCTGCGGGCCTTCTGCCTGCTCCTCTTGCCTTGCTTGCCCAATTGCTCCCAGACATGGGCGCAGACTAATCCCCTCTATGAGATTATCAAACTAGATTTAGTCTTGAATTGAATAGGTTGCAAAAGTGTTTGCAACGAGAAAGAAAAGTCCTAATTATCAACATTTTAATACTACTCTTCTTCATCTCATAATTAACTATTTCTTGAATAATTTGTAATAATCTTTCCAAAAAAAATCTTGAGTATAATATTATTGGTTTGAGCTCCAATTTGTTACTTATAGATGATATTTTTGGAAAGAACAGCTCAAAAGGTTTTTGAGAAAACACGCTTGTAAAAGTAAAACCCTGCTTCTCTAGTAGGTAAGATAGCTCTGATGATATATCCTCATTATAAGAGATGTTATCATGGTACCCTCACCATTATTAAGCTCCTAGGGAACTACAAAAAATACACAGCTTTAATATCTTCATTTAATTTGCTTTTTCAATAATTTATAACTTCTTATGTACAAAGCGATAATATTAAGATTATTATTACTCTGAGAAATCTTTTTAATCAGTTTTAATATGATTTTTATTATGACAACAATACATTAAAAAGTAGGATATAATAAAAGATAGGACGGTAAATGAGGATATGATATGATGGTTTACCCGTTAGCCAGGCGCTGTTATATATACCATTGAGACATCTCCTGGTTTTTTTTATCTATTAAGATAAGCTTATTCATACTATGCCATCCTTTGAAGGGTAAGTCAATGGCTAAGTTTTCCCTAAATCAAATTCAGCCTGAAATTGTTTTAATAAAGGTAAAGAATGCTTTATTACAATTTTTTAGAAAATATGGCTTTACAATTAAGAGACTTTTGGGCTCAATAATGGCACAAGCATATGCTTACTTGCCCATTATCAACTCAATTTGAGCTACGCCAATATAGACAAAAAACAAAAGGTGGGGATTATTACAACACGATTGATACTTGATTTAACTATATTTTAGGAAGTTAGTAGGCATCTCAATATCACTAGGTACTTTCTATATAATATCTCTTTTTTAAAGCATATCATGCAATTTCATCTAATTTGGCACCACGATATCATTTTTGGTCATAATTAAAATTTAGTGCACTATTTTTAGAATAAGGTGCTAATAGATTTCCGCAAGACCCACTTTTTGGCAAACCAAGTGAGGCTTTGTTTCAACATCAACTACTACGACAATATGAATATGTTAAAGATCACTAGTTGGGAAATAAGAGAACTTAATTAAGGCAATAAGCGTCATTTAAATGAAAAATATATTTATATATTCTGATAATTTGAGAAGAATTAAGTGATCCATCAAATGAGGTAATCTGTTAAAATTGAATGATTTCTTTGGAGTTATATTATCCAAGTCATCCATTAAATTTTAACATTCACTATGCATGGCATTCCTCAAGAAGCAAAAGATTGCGCATGGTGTGATAAACGACCTATGACCTGAATCTAAACAGGCAGTTTTAGGGAAGGACTCTCTTCTTCTGATGACATAATGTCATAATAAGGCTTTTTCTGGAAGTAACTGTTCTTAAAATTCATAGCTATAAGAAAATATTGGGCCTCATCTCTAGTGAAATTATAAAAAACTGGAATCAACTATTATTCAACCTTAAAGAGTTTAGGAACAGTTAGAAAAGATAACAGAAATATGGTAATTGAAATCAATACCATTAGCATCAAACTTATTAGATCAACATTGAAACTGATCATAAAAATAAAGACTTTTAGATCAATAAACCAATTAAGAGGGATATAGCTTCTGTAATCCCACAGGGTCAAAATTTTGTTTTGGTGTCCAATACCCAACTTATTCAATACATAAGGTTTTGCTCAAGAACAGCCAATCACCATATGATTTACACTACTAGAAACCATTCTTATAATTAAATCCCTCTACCATTATTCGCTATGTTGTTTATTTTCTAGAATGAAACCTTTTATTTAATCTACTTCAGCATTTTCACCTTATTTTTATGGCACAAAGCAATGAGACTGCGTATGCCAAGGTTCTAGTGCTAGTTCTGGAACCATGGCACCTTGCAAACCTACTAATGTGAATATACTTTTTCCATTACTAAAAACACTCTCCACTAAACAAATAAGTATTGCTATAAAAACCCTATCTCTGGTGTTTGTACAACTTTTATCTTGTATTGCACATAAGTCTTACCTGCCAGATAGTCTAGCATTTCATCTTACAGACGCAAAATATGAATTAAAAAACATTTAAAGGTCTCTCTAAATTTTTGAACGTTTTGCAAACCTCTGAGCCTGAAATCCTCCTCACCTGGTATACAGCACCACCACCTTGGTAGATTTAGCAAACTCATTTCTCTATGTGCTGCTGGAAGTTTTCCATTGTTTTGTACCTACGGTTCAAATTCTCTCACGCTCATACTCCTATTGTGGGCACTAATCTTACCCAACTTTTGATCTCATTATGACTGATCTTCTCCACAAAGCTATGGCTCAACTTTACATCCAGGAACACTTTCAACATGAAGCTGGTGCCTCTCATCCCTCATCGAGAAAGTGAATGAGCTTGACTTCACCTTATTCACCATTTTAGCAACACAGATGGTAAGCCTTCTGGCCAGCTAACTTGGCTTACCTTTGTCATTGTATTAGTACATTGGCTTGGTTCACCTTGCAGCCACCCCTGTGAAGTCTTTTAATGCTTCCTGTTACACAATGATATCCCTACAGCAAGAAAATCTCTCTGTAACTGAGTATGCTAGCTGTTAAATTTCCTTAAACCAGTCTTTTCAGATTCTGGTGGTTGACTCAAAAATAAACCTTTGACAACCTTTATTTTGCCTATTATTCTTTCAACGCTTGAGCTAACACCTATACTCTCACAAAAGCCTAAAGCAATTATATAATTCAGGCCAAATATCTCAATGTCAATTCTGAGAAAATTTTATCAAAGCGCTCAGACCAAATATGCTCACATTTTACAGATGATTTTATGCATAAAATCTCGGCAATTGGTCCCAATTATCAGGAATACAATCAACAAACTTGTATACAAATTTATTCAGGACTGACCCAAAGTTAACGTCTAAAAATCCCATGGAACATCAGATGAATGAAAAATGTAATCAATTTTCTGCCCCAGACTGAAATTCATATGTTAATCTGCGTAACTGGCATGATAGCATTTGCGCATGGACTCCCCAAAAGGGAGTACCTAGTGCTATCAAGGGAGAGGCTTACTGACATCCTGATTCAGAGTATGTCACCTACTTAATTGAGGCAAGAATTTCGAAGATGGTGTATTTCATCAGCAGTATGACGAAACTCAAAACCAAGAAGATCCTAGGACAATTTTGCATGCTTTTATCACAATTTTTGTACCTGAAATCCTCCAAAGTTTGATAGTATTTACCACCAATAAGCCTAAAAAAATGTTTCAGTCATATCATTTCAAGGGCTAAACTGAGGTGGTAAAAATCCGTTAAGTTTTGTGTTTGAATGTGGCCAGGAGTTGCCCTAGAGGTATAAATACTGGCGCATGTCCTAATGACTGATTATCAAATAGACACCTATAATAAAAGATATTTCTTTTATATCCTATTCTTGTTTTAGCAGAGTCTCACCTTTGGAGAAGTGTCAGCAAGCTGAAAGAACAGCTTGTATTGAAACCTGCCTCAGAAGAAGTCCCCAAATATGTTGGGGAAATTACGCCCAAATTCAATAAGAAGCGTTGAGGCTATTGTATTAGGCTAATGAATTTCTGAACGGTGAATATACCATAAGCTACTTTACATATTGAGGATCATCCTGTGGAACTTCGTCCCAAATAAGCATGCAGGAAACCAATTTTCTAGCAAGCGATCCTCAAATTTTGCAAGTCTTCCTAAACTTCTCTTAATCAACTGCAAGTTATGTTTTGGAAGAACTTGCGCCAAGTTATTGAGGGCTTCAGAAGTTACTTGCCTCGGTGTCATATTGAAAAAATATATCCTTAGTATACCAGGTCTCGCAACAACTATCTTTAGCATATATCTAAAAGGTTAGTTTTTCAAGTTATTGCCTTGTGCCCATTGCACCCTGCTATGACTGAGAGCCTAGCGCTTCTCTTTCTTGCTTCTCCTGTACCTGAAATGATCAACATTCCTTGTAGAGATCCTTAAGTCTGTAGCACTGATGGAGTGGAGCAACGTTACAACTTGCACCCAACTCCTGCACAATTTATCAGTTGATTAAAAGGTGCATCTAACCCCTCATCTTACCTTATTATAACATTTACTACATGCATGAAAGTATAAAGGAAAAGTTACCATAGAATATGTTGAAGACTGGTGTAATCTATTGTGAAAATAACTTTGTGGACCTTACTTTGTTGAATGACTCAACTGCCCATTTCACCTGGCGGCGATATTAATTTAGATATACCACCAAGTTTTGCATAACTGGGAACTCACACGGACGGTTACCCTTAACTAAGCCCACAATAGGTTTGAGGATCATTTTTGTGCTCTGTAGATTTCCTGATCAATATTAACTGGAATGAGGTGATGTTACAAGTACTTTCCCTTTATTGATATGGGAGAGGTTTAATCATGCTGAACCCAAACAAAATTTAACCTTTGGCCTTGGAAGTCTGCTCTAAGCCCTTCAAGGGCCATATCTTGGCATAATCACAAAGATCTCTTCTTCCTAGACCTCTCAAAAAAAGTTTAGCACATTGATCTTATAGTTAAGCATAATACATTTTGAGTTTTCTACTTCCCGCCTATTCTCATCCTAAGTCAAATTAATGAGTGTGCAGAGCTCCTTAGAGGTTCCATGTGGTTTCTTTGAAAAATAAAACCAAAGAGTCATTGGACGTTTATGTGAAAGATATGCTTTCTCTGCTTCATTTAAAACTCCAAGTCTTGAGTAGTTAGATGAACTTTATAGTTCCTAAGACAATGGTTATTTACGTCCTTGTGTGAATTTTAAAAACTCAACGCGTTTACAGATTCAGACCCCTACCCCATTCAACTTATGAGTGATATCACACCTATTATTTTCAAACAGTAATATTTTATCTAAAGTTGGAACTTGTCAACGACTTACACCAGATCCCAGTACACTTTTAACATCAGAGCTACACTACCTTTAAGTGGCACCTGGGCATAATTTGATATAAAAATGACGTCTTTTGAACTCTGAAATGCACCTGATGTATTCCAATGAAGAATAAAAGATGCTGGGAGATCTTGTAGGAAATTCTGTGGCTTACATAGACAACATTTCTTTTCTTAAAATAAGGGTGCGCACTCTATGGATGTTGAGAAGGTACTACAGGCATTTTCAAAGACCTAGCTGAAATTAAAGCCCTCTAAATGTGAGATCTGCAAGGACTCTGTTCCACTCTTAGTAATGCCATGTTCAAGGACGGTTTAATGGTTGTATGATGTAATTATAAGTAGACTGAAGAAATAAGGATGGACGCAAGGAGGTCAAAAAGGTTTTTTTGGCAGGCCTCCCTAACCTTAAGCGTATCCTGGACTAACTCTGGGTCGGGCAAGATGTGCCCAAGCTGTTCCTAGGGGTGCATGTGATGCTCAGCCCTATGTTACATCAAGGGCGTTAAAATGCACCAGATTACTATTAATCCAGACGCTTCATTACGGTTGCTTGATAGAATATTGTTTTAAAACATGTTTCAATTACAATAATGCAAAATAGGGGAAAAAACACTTGCAATCAATAACTCAATTTTGAACTATCTGAGCTACAATACCATGGCTGATGGTAGTGTGAACAAATTAGTTTGTTTAAGCTTACCACCACTCTTGCATATTGATGCTTCTTCCCCTATTATTTATTAATGTTCCATGATACCAACCTTTATTATTGGTTGACGTGCTAAACAAAAAATTATTCAATGAGGGTCAACTTTGGGTTGGATAACCACACTGAGAATTTTTCTAGACAGTACATGTTTTGAACTCAAAAACTGCACATGAGTAGAAGCAGTTTTACCTGCCAGGATAACCACCCTTTGACGTGCTAAATAAAACCCCCATTAGGTTTACGTTTTTTGCATGGTCCCTTGGGTGAATCTGAATGTGGATCTACTCGAGGAGGTCTCCAGAAGCTAAATGACATTATAAATTATCTAAATAATGACTGAATCTGGTGACAATAAGGCCATTCTGGTCCCCTCCAAATGAGGCATCCAAGCACCTCAACACTGATCTGCACTTGTTTATGGAATCCTCCTTGGGGTCCAACCAAGTTATGTTGTTTATTGTTTATCAAGTCATCTACTATGTATTGCACCCCTGTCCATGGGTCCCCTATGCTCTGGCCCATTATGTGGTGCCTTGTTACCACTTTTACTAGTGACTAGTTTCCTTTTGGTGTGGCTTTGTATACTGTACAACCTCTCTTGGATCAAAAAAGAGTTCCAGATACTATCCTATCAGAGGGTATGTCTATCTCTCCCGATAAGCTATTGGCAATCAGGAGCTGGCTCCCCTGGTGGAAAAAGCTGGTTATTAATTTAAAGAGTGTGGTCAACTTCCTCAGTTTATTTGCATATAATTTCTCTGCCATAGCCGCGCCTTTGCCCTTCTCTAGTCAGGTACATTAGATTTGCGGTAATTTAGAAGAGGCAGCGTTTTAAGCCGTTAATGTCATGAAACATGACCAGATTATTGGAGTAAATTATGGAAAAAAGGAGGATGACATAAGGTTATAGAACCAAGTTGGCTTCCCTACTTGATATCTTTAATACTTTGGATCTAAGCTGGGTGCATGCTAAGCAGGCATAGGTTTGTTCCAAGAAGGAGCGCAATGAGGTTTGTGGCATTAAATCAATGGATTGAATAAAAATAAGTTTAACGAGGTTAATTCATTACATTCTATCTTAAAAGAGGGTATAATTTATTTCTCAGATATCATATTACCAAAACAAGTGTTCTTCAATTTTCTCTAAGTATTAAGTTTACAGAAACATGGTTTCTGGGACTACCATTGATAGTAATCTCATTATTGACTAAAATTGGTGTAGAGCTCCAAATTTCATTAAGCTGAACTTTTTAGAAAATCACTCTGTTGTTTGTCTTCACTTTTCTGAATAAACTAGTATAAACTTAATTCATATATCTTATAATACCTTTTTCTGGTCTAACAATTGCCTCCTTAAGGAGTATTCATCCTATGCCTTTGAGTTATGGCATGGATTTCTTTATATGGCTATTAGTTGCTTCCTTAGGCTTGATGTTTGTATCTTATCTTTATTATTTATAAAAAAGGAGTTACAGACAATCTCCTCACGTTAGATGACAGTAACGTTAGTATACAGTTGTAGTTTTTCAATTTATGACTCTCCCTTAGCAGAAAAAGAGTGTGTTGGCTGATTTGTCACGGCCACTGTGAATTTCAATACAGCGTTATCATTTTTTATTGCACATCTCACCGTTCCTTTTTTTATCATCATCTGAAGGGTTTCTTCCCTGCCTGCATGTACTGGTGGGTTTAGACACTTCAAGGCCTGGTTGTAATTATTATGAAACATATCTTGGAAAATTTAATAAAATTTTAAGGTAGGGTGCTAAATTCTATATGTTCAAAAGTTTTTATCATTATAAATAGAGTTAGACCTCATTCTTCCACTCACGGTGTTGACTTGTTGCGTCATCATTCACTCAGTGCATCTAAAAAGTTGTTTATTGTTTTTAGAACACAACCACAGGTTTGAAGTTGGTATAATATTTAGAACGCCTTCTGAACATATGACAACCCTCTTAATAACCCTTCCAAGATCTTATGAGTCTCATACACTCAAGCAGGATGTCCTTCCGAGTCTTATTAATACAATATTTTTGTATGGGTCCAAGATTTTAAAGTCACATTTTATCAAACCCATCTTTTTCCCAACTAAGTGTAGACTTCATTAAAATACCACCAGGGAATGGCGGGATACACCTGCCAACCCTAATAATGTGATTGCCAGTCCTCTTAAGTATTTACACGCCCCAACTGACGGAGTATATATTAATTTAGAATATCATGCTTCAATTATACGGACACCTATAACTACTGTCCCCAGAACTAGCTCTTCACCTTTCAAAATGGAGGAGTGCTAAGCTGACTCTTCAACTTTTTTGGTGAATTTAGAAGGATGGCAGGGGTCTAGCCACAATTGATTAAGTAAAAAGTAATTCTACTTGTATGAGTATGTTTCAACTGTTGGTACCTTATAAGTACCGCCCCTGAAAAACAGCACTTTGACTCCGAAAATAGAGGTGTTTATGCTGACTTACCATCATTCCTAGCGAAATCAAAGGGTGGCATGGGTCTAGCCTAGTTCATTAATTAAGAATTAATCTGGTGTAAGTTTCATTTTAACTTCTGTCTATGGAACAAAGCAAACCCTACTCTAAAGAAATCTCGCCAATATAGTAAAGGATAGCTATGTCCAGCTTTCTGAAGATAAAGGTACTCTTGTTGAAACCTAAAACGACGTTTTAAACAATACTCTTTTGAATAAAAATCTTAAGAATATATAAGCGTTTGGACCCAAGCATTGTACTTATCTCTGTAAATCAAAGCACTCCAGAGAACCCTAGTCTTACTCAAATAAAAATTTCCGCACACAGGCGTAGTAAAAAAATTGATATCTAAATATGGCGGTTAGAATGATCCTGAAAAAAATTAGAGATATGTTTCTTCAGTATATTACAGTGAAAAATATTTAATCCTTTTTTGATAATAGTAATTATCATGATAAAATCATTATTCCTTAAGAATATTTCTTTATAGTTGCAATCACTTATTGCATCTAATTCAATTCAAGACTGGTAAGTTTGATAATCTCTACGAGGAGATAGATGTGCACCCAATGTCAGGTAAAGGTTGGGCAAGCATGGTCAGGGCACAGTGTCAGTTTTTGCACTGTCCAAAGATAAGAAATGCCCCAGCGACACCAGAGGCCAAGGCATACCTAAGAAAATGGTGGGAGTGTTTTTCCAGAGATTTTATCTTGGCAAGCAAAATGCAACCAGTATTTAAAACTTTATAATCCCAGTCCATGTCATCAGTGGAGCATGGGAAATAAGTTTTTTGGATATAATTTAATGGTACTTTGGGAGAAGTTCTGTAGTGATGAGCACAAACACTTCCCAGCCGCTGTATATGTTGCACCACATTCAATGACCTATGGATGGTTAGACCTAAGGATTTGAAACCGCGCAAGAAGCAGAAGAAGCTGCACAGGTGCGCGTGGTGGTTGGTCTCTTAGATTTTCAACGGATGGTCAAAAAAAAGCACAAGCATTAGACAAAATCTAACTAAAGTTTTTTGTCACTTTTGACTCTCTCCCCACAACGTTGAGATTTGCAGTACTTGAACGCTATCACTTAGATGGACTAAAAGGTTATGGGGAATTACACTATTTTTAAATGCAGTGATTCATGCTTATGCTGGAGCTTAGCATGGGCAAAGCAAATGCACTTATCACCCCATCCGCGATCATCACAGAAGACATAACTCAAATTTTACACACTGCAGTTATCAATATTGATAGGCAGGACTCCCACTCATTCCACGCTACAGTGGATAGCGCACCCCCTACCTGCATCTATTGTCATGTTTTTGTTCATAAAGCACACACCTGCCCTTCCAGAGAATGTATCACTCAGCAAGAAATTCTCCCAGATTCATTGGGAAGCGCAAACTCCCATTACAAGCCAGCCATTGATACCAAAGCCACCTTACCATGGGGTGCACATGGGTGTTATATTCAGGTTTAACCTGTGTCCCCACAAGAGCGCAAAAAGGCCAAACAGGCCCATATTGCAGCGGTCAAGTCAGCAGCTTTAGCGGTGTCTGTGATCCAGCCTCCCCAGACCCAAAGTGACATTGATTAATATACAGCTGAAGTGGTTCAAGAATTTACTCACCAATCAAATTGGGCCCAGCACAGCCTGCAGACCAGGTGTTTGAAACAGATTCACCTGTGCTGTTACTATGCGCTGATCAAAACCAAATCTCCCAACCCAACCCTCCCCAAATTTTTGTCAATCTCTGATGGTGCACTGAAGGACAACTTAATATGAAAAGTTGACCTAAATAAAAACACCAAGCCTGAAACTAAACAAAAAGAAAAGGAAACCTTAAGGGAACATACGGTTGTCACAAGGATACATGCGCAAGTTATTGCAGCAGCTGAAAAAGTGGTGTAGGTAGGGAAAGGGGGACCTTTCTATTGCACCTAAGGTGTGATGGGGGTCTCCTTCAAAATAGGGACGTTGAACATAGCCAGACTCAAGGCCTCGCCATACTAGGCTAGAAAAACTGAGTTTTTCAAAAAAATTATCTGTGAACATCCTGGCAATTCAGGAATCAACTTTCCACACGGTGCCAAGGACAAATGGGCAACCATGCTTTTCTTCTCCCTTTCTTTTTGGTCGCCACACTGTATGGTGTTAAGACATACGTCCCATAGTTTTAGATAAATATCTAAAATTCATATATCGATGGTCACTTGCTGGTCATGTCCTTTTCATGGGATGATGAAGTGCACGTTTTAGTAAATGGTTAAGCCCTGACCTGTGTGTAAAATTGCAAGGATTTCCTCTTGGCCGTAACTACCCTCAAACTTCCACATGATCCCTTTGGGGAGGGTGACATGAACTGCTAGGCCAATATGGCCACCAACCATTAGCTTTCAACACCCCCTCGCAGGGGCAAGCTGAGCTCTGCATTTTAAAAGCCACCTTGGGGATTTTTGGTACCCTCCCCAAGCATGCGCCGTTGCTGCCCAACATGTCCCGCCCCATGTGCGCAACAGTCAGCTGCGGTCTATGTCACGCATTGACCTATTTTCTTGTCCCGTCAAACTTTTGCCCAAAGATGGAGCACTTTAAAACATTAAGAAGTTTTTCTCGACTATAAGATGGTGTTGATGTCTATATTTTATCAAGCCTAGCGGCACAGGAACAAAATGGTACAAACTTGACCCAGCCAAAATCACATTACCCATGTTTTCTGCATGGGTGGACACCAAAACTTTGATACCAGAGTTCAACACATCGTTCTGTGCTGATCCTATTTCTACTGTTCAGCCTTCAAAGCAAGCACCCTCCTTCAGGCAAGCCAAATCTTATTGCGACGCTCCATGGCTGCTTTCGTGGTCATTAAGTGCACTATAATGGAAGTGGACCACCTGGAGTCTAATGTCCCTGCAGCAAGGTACAGACCAGTATGGGGTTGTAAGTAGGAAGAAGTGTCTGCTCATCTCAACACACTGGTAAGACAACGCAAACATTGCGTTTGTGATTAGTTCAAGGCAAAAAATATAATGGTGGATGACACGTGCTCCACCCTTCTTTACCACTAATTCTTAGCACTGGGACAGGGTTTGGCCTTCACACAGGTGAGGCGGCAGGAAAACTCTGTCTCATATACTCCAATTGAAGTGGCAGTTGAGGTTCGTAAATTTTACTCTTAGTTGTAAAAGTCCAAACGTGGTGAAACTGCCGCAATTAATGAGTTTTCAAGGAAGCATATATCTGCACCATTTCCCAAAACCTTGAGTTAATAAATTTAATTACGTATGAAAACTCTGGTATGCCATTCATAATGCACCACACAGGAATTGCCAAGGTCCAGATGGGCTCTGTATTTGTTCTACAAAATGATATTTTAATTATTCTCCTTGCTAATTTTTTCCTCAATGAACAAATGTCTTTTTAGAAACGCGCCTCTTTCCTGGGGGCCAGGAAGCTTATATGATAACGCAATATAAGAAATGGGATAAGCTGGACATGGCGAACAGGCGCCCTATATCACTTACTCTTACATACACTAAGTTATTCACTAAAATTATGGCTAACCGCCTAAGAGGAGTTGCATCTGAAGTAATCTCCTCTGAGCAATTTGTTTTCATTCCCTAGTGGTCTATATGGGACAACATACACACTGTAGCCAGCGTCTGCCAATCCACTGCTACTGGGGCGCTTGTGTTCTTGACCAACAGAAGGCATATGATAGGGTCAAATGGGATTACCTCAAAGCCTGCCTCTACAAAAAAACCACCCTTACCAGTTCATTAATTGGGTGAAGCTTCTCATGGAGTCTGCTACTATGGCAATGTATGGCCCTGGTTTTCGATGAAGTGTTTCACCCTCAAAGGGGTCTTCGCCAAGGCTACCCTTTAAGCCACTCTTGTACAACTTCAGCCTTGACCCACTTTTACGCAGTGTGAATGCCAGCCTTTCTGGTTTCCATGTGCAAGGCTAAACACCTGTTAGGATGCAGGCATTCACAGAAGATTGTGTTGCTGGGTGTCTGAAAACCATGATGCACGAGCGCTGGAGGCAACTATCCAGGAGTATCCCAAAGTCAGTAACGCCGCCCTTAATGCCTCCAAAACTGAAATTATTCTCCTCAGCCAGTTCCAAGCCCGCTGGTTACCAGCGCCACCTAGTCAGGATTCTCCGGCAGCTAGCTCTCTGGTTCACTTTCTTCAGCCCCTAAACTGCCCCACTTGTACTCCCTTTCATGCCAAGGCCCACTTCTGGTCCAGTTCTTCATTTGGGCGTGCGGCTGGAGGTGGGAGGTTTCACCTTGTTGGTAATGGAGCACCACATCCTAGATAATGTCACAAAACGCATCGCCTCCCTCGGAGCCACCAGATTACCCACACAAGCCAGGTTGTGCTTGGCAACTCTATGCTCCTGTCAAAAGTCTTGTTTGTGGCCTATGTCATCACATTTTTCCACTTTTTTCTTCAACTCTTTTTATGCCCTCCTACAAAGGTGTCATTGGTTAGGCCGCCCTCCACCAGTGCACCTGGATGACATGATTGGCCTTCGCCATTGTGGTTTTACTAGCCAACTCAACTTTGAGGTCCATGCAGCCAAGATACTTGGCACATGGATCGCTGTAGTCTTCAATCCCACAATCTCATACCAGCAAAGTCACGCAAGACTTACTCCAATTTTGCCCAAGCCCTTTGCCTCCGCAATACCACCAAACTATTCTCTACTTAACTATATGGCCTCTCATCCCTAGCTGCAGGCCTCATGGGAAGCCGCCCCATTTATAATGTATTCTCCTCTCCAAGCGTAGCGCTGAATGAAGAATCAGCATCAATGGACACACCGCCCTAGGGGTAGCCCTACTATCTGTTTCAAGCAAGAAGTTATGGGCAAGTCATTTTAAACAACCTGGTACCCCAATGTCCCCATCATTGCCCGTGTGGACTACCTTAACAAGATGAATATCCTGTATTCTCTGGAGGCTAAAAAACATATGGCGGTACACACACCATCCGCTGTTACAACCCCAGATGTGTGCCCATCTGTGGAGATGCCTGAGAAAGGTGTACCGGATGGATGAGCTGTCCAATGCCTCTCATTCTTTATGCATTGTGTTTGCTCAATACGGGTCATTAGTCCATTGCTTGGAAGATTGCCTGCAATCACAGGCGATCTGGCGGGATGTTTTGCGCCACGTTTGCCAGGAGCAAGGACAGACTTTCACCCTAAAAGAGGACATCTTTGCATTTTCCATGACTTCCCCTAACCACCCTTTGCTCCACGGCTTAATTGTTGCAATAGCGCTATGGACGATCCCTACTATAGTCCTTGACGCTCTTTCTGGCAATGCCCAACACTCCCTGAATCTGTACGATTCTTCTAATCTCACCTTAAAAATACTTTCAGGCATGGTTGCTTCGCCACCTGCCATCCCACCTCCGCCAGTTGGTGTCATCCTGCTTTCCTATCTGTTTTCTCTCATCAGACCCTTTAATTCATTCATGTTCTCTTTTGGAACATGGCTCACCCGACACTCTCCCCTTAATTCTACTTGCAGTCCTACTGGCAACAGGAGGTAGCTTCTGCTCCTCTGGGGTACCCTTATGATTTCTTGTTATTCTGTTGTTTATCAGAGAAGAGACACATGGTCAGACTTCCCCCCATATATTTATGATTTAAAAAAATTTAACCTACTAATAAATTACCTTTGGTGATTTTTTGCTCTTTAGAATAAAAATAAAATAATACTCTGGATATTTTCTGATCAAAGCCACTCTCTATTCCCTATTAAAGAAAGTAAGGACAACTATTCGATGGACTGGTGCTTCAGAAACTTTTAATCAAGACCTATTTGAATACCTTAATTTCACAACTTTCAAGCGGTATGATATGGACAGGCGCCTCACAGGAATATTATCATAAAAAGTGCATGATCTTATTATTGATTAGTTTGGAATTTCCACATTGCTAACAACTATTTGGAAGTCAAAAGTCTACTGTACCCAAATTATCTTGTATGTAGAGTGGTGGCGTAATTTTTATGCCAAAATTAGAAGATAATACATTGACTTTAGCTCTGAGTGGGAAGGTGATAGTAATCCTAATGTATGCTGAAGATAAACAAAAAATAAGCCGCTGTGGCCTAATTTGTAGAAGCCCATTCTTCCATATCTGCTGAAACCCAACTTAAAGGCTCCTTTACCCACCTGCCTATAAGTGCTGAAATCTTACTTTGATGCGGCTTCTGCAAATAGTTTATCTGAATATTTTTAATCTGATTGTGATTTCAATTTTACAGTGGACTTAGCTCGCATCTCCTCTCCTAGATATCCCTTAACATGATGAAAGGTTACTTTAGATATTTGGGTTACAGAACAAGTGGCCATTTGTTCTATTTTTAACATACCTCTACAGTATGCTCTCCACTATTATTTGTGGAATAGACCAATGGTACTCTACGTACTTGAATAGACTATGGGAACGTGAACAAAGTCATAATAATTAAAGTTCATCCCATTTTAGAGTGTGAAGCAGAAATTGCCCAATATGTGGAGAAGGCCAAAAAACATACTCAAGTTAGATTGTCTAAAAACCTTAGGTCAGATTCGCATTAAATTGGGTCAACAATGGCTTAATGTTTTTTCACAAATAAGAGAATTTTATGTTCTAGACATTTAACTTAAACTTAAAATTGTACTCGAATTTTTAATGCCATATTGATGCAGCATTGGAAGAGCATTGGGTATATGTATATGATCTATATGGACGACATCCTGGTAGTTTTCTCTAGATCAAGAGACCCAAAAACTCACTTTCAGAAAGTGCTTGAACACTTAAGAGCAGCTAACTTGACGCTGAAAATGAGTAAGTGTGTATTCTTTAAGTCACATGTAAACTTCTTATACAACATCACGTTTGACCAGGATCACATGATCAATTGAGATAAGGAGAAAGCTATTTACAATTGGACCATTCTGATCTCAGTAAGCTACGTTTCTTTCTAGAGACATTTATCTTACTTAAGAATTTTACACCTAGTTTGTTAGAGGTTGCCGCACCCTTTTACAAAGCTAGTGGAGCAGTATAATAAGTGTCAATTACATCGAGATATGCATTTCAATATGTGAAGTACACGTTGCTTTATACCTCTGTACTTCACAGTGAGGACCTAAGCATGGAGTTTATATATGTAAGTGATGCTTCAAAATTCGCTATTTCTGCAGCCCTAAGTCAAATGAGCGTAAGTGGTGCATCCAGTAAGACATTTCTCATAAAAAAGCCATGTCTGAGTTAAACTAAGCAGTCTATGATAGAGCTACAGGCATAGTGGAGTCACTAACTTATTGGAGCTATCATCTAAATGGTTCTTCTCAAACGTTCCAGGTTTGTGCTGATCATCAAACTCTGTTTTACTACTATGCTCCTCATGTCCTAAGTCTATGGAGAAATTGTTAGCATGAGACCCTTACATAGTGTGAGTTCCCATATAGTTTACAAATTGGAAAAAAGAGTGATTTACCTGATGACAAAATTTGTAATCTGGAATTAGATCCTTACCCTATGGAGGTGGAGTTGTATAGCACGAAATTAGTGATTAGTCTAGTTATAGTTATGTAAACTAAGCTATCTACAGTCATTTGTGCTTCTGATCTCCCTTTCTTGGAGAACCTGGAGGGATATAGTATGTTCAGACAGATCCTCAATCACAATCTTTGTTCCCAGGATAAAATATAATTCATCCAAGTGCAACTTGAATAAAGAAGACTTATAAATGGGTTATAATTAAAATAAGAGATGGTATGGCTTCAGTGACTCTTGTGGGTTCACGCTAGACCTCTTCGCCTGTTGATAATTTAGGATAATCAATATGAAAAACCGTTGGCATCCTGGAAAGGCGAAAACCCTGGAGCTTGTTAGCCAAAATTATAACTGGAAGGTGTTTTCATTACAGGTAACATGGTATACCAGGGATTTCCTTGTATGTAACGGGTGTAACCAAATCATCATCACCTTGATGTCTAGTTAGTACCTGTTCTTAAGCAGAAGGGCTTGGACTTACCTCTCAGTAGATTTCGTGGAGTTACCTTTATCTGAGGGGCATGATGCCAATATGGTGGTAATGGACCATTTTCCCAAGTTTTACCACTGCATCTCATGTCATACCACAGTTAAGGCAGCCCATATGGCTAATCTTTTTGTTTGCCACGTTTTCTCAACTCATGTGGTGACTTAGGAAATTATTAGCGAACATGGACCCCAGTTTACTCTAGTTATTTTGAAAAGTTGTGCAAGACTCTCCAGATACGTTCCTGCCATTCAACTGCCTTTCATCCCCAATCCGATGAACAAACTGAACGAGTGAACCAATGTTTAGAACAATTTTTAAGGTGTTACTTGGCGGCCGATCATTCATGTTGGGCTTTACAACTGCTTTTGCACAAATCAGCTGTAACAACTCATATTATTTCTCTATTGGGTGTTCTTCTTTCTTTGCCAATTATGGTTATAAGACATCACTTAACATTAAAATCTTTTTTTGTCCAAAATGGAAGCTGTGGTGCACTTTACTATGTTCAAAAAAAGTAAAATTAAGAGGTAAATACCAATATAGATGCAGTTAAGTAGACTTTCAAGGAGAACTCAGATGGTAAAAAATAGCTGGGCCAGAGTAAAAGAAGGGTGATCTGGTGATTTCTGACTCCAGGTTTATCTCCATAAGAAAGCTATTAAAGATACTGGGACTAAAGAGAATAGGACCCTACTGCATTGTTAAAAAATTGATTCAAATTTATTTATCAGTTGGATCTGTTACTTAAGTTCCTAATCTTTATCACATTCCATGAGAGCAAGTTGACCCAGTTTAAGGGACATCCTCCTGAGATATCATAGTCATACATTGTCAATTGGACATTGGAGTGGCAAGTGGAGGGGATTGTGGCTTCTTGAATTTAATAAACAGTCTCTTTTATCTGATATCATAGAAGGATTAAGATGCTTTAGAAAATAGCTGGATTTCAGCTTGCAAATGTGGCCGTGCTCAAGACTAGATTGACGCATCCCATAAGCAGCTTTATGAGGCTTCTTGTCCAAGGAACAATCCTAATAGTCGCAATAGAGTTGCCTCCATGCTCATAAAAACTTCTCACTTGCTGATTTCCCTGGAGGAGTGGTAGTTCCCCAAAAGCTGGAGGTTTTTTCATGACTCAGGACCTGTTTAAGGGAATGATGTAATTTTGTGACCATATTATACATCTCACTTGCAAATCAAGCATTTCAAATATTGTGTTTAAACAATCTATTGTTCAGAGATGGTTGAAAACAAAATTATTAGTAATAATTAACCAAAGAATATAATTTGCTGAATTTTTATAATTAATGTTTCTTCGGTTATCATCTCACAAATGTAAAAGAATATTTTGATGAGGACTTGATAGCCAATAGTCAGATTGCAATGGAAAATTGTTCAGACAGAGGTCTGAACAGTTAGTCGTTTTTGTGAAGCTATCATAGCATTTTGACACTTTTTTTGACGGTAGTCAGTAGTTGTAACCAGGCAACACAGCCTCTATAACATCTGTGTACGGTTCCTGACATGAAGAAATGGCTGCCAATCTGTAAAGGATACAAAACTGAGGAAAACTAAGTCTAAGGAATCAGCCATTTTTTGAAATTAATCCTAAAGGTCAAAAGTTTCAGGAGAACAATCAGTTAATTTTCAGTAAGCCTTCTGAAAAGTTGTCCGCATTTTGTTCACAAAACCATTAGCATTTCTAATAAAAAACGGAATCCAATTTCTATACATTTTAATTACTTCTAAAAGGAAGATTAGAGCTAAAATGGTCCCCAGTTGCTTTTCTAAAGTTACAGTTTCCCAAAGTAGACTTGTTGCCACATATAGTGAAGACTCGACCTACTACTTGTCTTCATAAAGCTAGTGTATTAATATTTGACAACCAACATGTGCAGTAAACTACCCAAAAGCTTACAATTGGGCTCAATAAAGGGGGCAGTTGAGATTTGTTGAATAATAACACCATGTCCTTATTCAGGGGGAAATCTGACAGCTAGGAAAGGACTGGAGAGCGTGAACCAAACCACCTTATTGTCAGCATCTAAGGCTAAAGTGTCCAAAGTGAGAAAATTGTGTTACCAATGTTGAAGAAGAAGCCTGTGGGAATCCAGCTAATTTTTGCTCACTGGTGCTTGACGCCTGCTAAATTCTACAATGATTTATAAAAATTTAAATAAATAAATAAAAAGCTCCAATAAAAATGGTACATTTATAAATTTTTTATCAGCATGATAAAGGAAAAAATGGCCCCCTCAACCTCCGACCATTTAATATTTAAAGTATTTCACAGGTAAAGGGGAATTAAGGGATATGTTTTGAATAGCTTAAACTAATCCAAATAAGGAAATATGATGAAATAGTGAATTACAACTTGGGAACTCGCTTCAGAGCAGCGGAATGAAAGGAGAGGAATTTTGATTGGCTAAAATGTACCCGCAAATAAAATTTTTATGAACTTAAGACAAACACGCCAGAGAATTTCTTGCACATTGGGGGACCCCACCAAGCCTATAAAAAGGGGGTCCCCACGTATGTTCATTGAAGGACTTTGGGGTGATGGAGGGAGTGCCTTCCAATGGTAAACCCTGAAGTCCATAGTGTGGTCAAAGTAATCTGACCATTCAATTTTTGTTTGGTGCCCGTAGAGATTTCAAACTCATATTACCCCAATTAATGGGGTTCCACCGAGAATCAGCCAGGGACTTTTGGCTGATTTCCTCAACTTCATACTTTTTATTATTAATTTATGAGCTCTTAACTACATCAGAAAATCGCAAATGGCCAACATTTTCCCACTTCAGCTGAATTTAACCTTAGACATTCTTATTCTTCAGCTGTGAGGGCAAATGTCTGACATCATCCCCTCAAGAATGTTGGGGGGGAATAAGGTTGGAGAAATTGGCCATGTACGAAATTATGGTAGTACCTGAAGCTAAAGATTTAATTGAGTATTTATTTACTATTTTGTAAGTGATAGTGAAGGGACCCTCCCATACTGATCCAAGCTTACTGCTTATAGGCGTTATGAAGCTATGGTATTATAATACCAAATCAATTATTTGGAAGGTAGGCAGGGGATGTAAGTCTAGGGGAATGTCCCCTGTGCATAGATTGGGCACTCTTTCTGTTTCTGAATAAAAAGGGGCTGAAGAGGGCGGTTGTACCCCTCATCTCTCAGGGTGACCTTGCCCACGTGGTAGATGAGCGCAATGTAACAGCCCTCCCTCTTTTATTCCTCCCCTCAGTACCCTCACTCACCTCAGTCAAGCTGGTCAGAAAGATTAAGGAAATCTGTGTTGAAATCACTGTATTGATGTTGAAGAATTTGGGACCTCTGTTTCTTCTTGTAAGTAAGGCAGGATTCCAAGACATCAACGATAGATTACATTATTCCATCCCAATAAAACCAATCTTTAATCTAATCATAAGTTTTCTTAGCCCCTCCATGACCTAAAGTGGAGTGAACTTCTAGGATAGCAGGTACACGTTCTGAGGGCTGAAGGTAAGGCAGCCATTTTGTCCCCACCTGATTATACAACTTCCCATTCTTCGCTTTGGTGTTAAAAGAGTGTCACGTTAACATTTTCTTTACAGGCTCATCCCCATCCTCCCAGTCATTGGGGGTCATTAAGAGATCATGTAGCCTCTCCGCCTAACTATTATCCAAGTGAAGGACTTGTAGCTGAGTTAACCCATCAACATTCATGTAACAGGTTCCAGCACGGTGTTTGATCTTCATGTCATAAGGCTGGAGCTTTAGAGCTCAGCGAGCTAACCTTCCAGTAGGATCTTTCATGTTCTGTAACCATTTTAGAGATGCATGATCAGTAACCACACTGAAGGTAATTCCATATAAGAAAGGTGCGATAGTGCTTTAAAGCTAACAGAACAGCAAGGCACTCCTTCTCCATAACACTGTAGTTACGTTCAGTCTTTGATAGCATCTTAATAAAATATGATACATGATGATCTACACCTTTTTTATCCAGCTGGGCTAAGATGGCCTCAACAGCATAGTCTGAAGCATCAGTGATTAATATGAAGGGTTTATTATAATCTGGGTGCCATAGGATAGGGCGTTGTTTCAGAAGTTGCTTCAGCGTCGCAAAAGCAGCCTCTGTTACACACACCACTGAAAATGAGTGAACTTGGTTAATAGGCGAACAAGAGGTTCGCTGAGTTGGGAAAACTTAGGGATGAACAAATGTAATATCCCATCATCCCTAGAAATACTTGAATATCCTTAAATTTTTAGGAGGCATCTTTTAGATCGCTTCAACTATATCTTAGATTATTTGAATTCCTTTTTGTAAAATGGAGTGTCTAACGAAATCCAATCTCTTTTGGAAGAAGGTACACTTTGAAGGTTTCAACTTGATAATAGATGTGCGTAGCCGTTAAATCATCCTTCAGGTGCTATAAATGTTCGTTGAAGGACTTTGAATGCACTGTGATGTCATTGAGTTAAACGCTGAAACTCCCTAACTTCAAGTCCTGCATAATATGGTCCATCACATGCTGGAAAGTTGCAGGTGCGTTGCACAACCCTTGAGGTAATCAGGTTGGTTGGAAGAGACCTTCACTACAAATGAGAGTACATTTCTCCTGGTCCTCAGGAGAGAGATCCATTTACTAATAGCCACTAGCTAAGTCCATGGCAGAGGAGAAATTAGAGCATGTGAGTTGGGCCAAGGCGTCATCAATACGAGGGAGAGGATAGCTATCCTTTTTTGTGATGTTATTTAACTTGCAGAAATCCATGACTATCCGATGTCCTCCATTCTTTTTTTATTAGCAAGAGAGGGGAAGACCAGGAGCTTTGTGAAGGAACTAGCAACCACGCGTCTAGTAACTGCTGAAGCACTGTCCTCATTTGCTGTTCTTCCACTTTCGATTTGTGATAAGATTTTAACCAAATGGGATGGGAATCACCAACATTGATAGAGTAGCAAACCCTTCATGTGGCCATAATCAGTATCGGTTATGGAGAATAAATCACTATAGTCGTTGAGAAGAGTGTGAACTTTTTCCAGCTCATCTGTGGTCAGATCTTCCGAGATATGGACCTAGGTAAGATACATACTAGGTTATCTATTTTACAGACCCATATCCATCATAGTATTAATGGAGTGAATTTATTCTCTGTTCTTCAAGGGACTAACAAGCCTATGCCAATCTCCTGATGTTTTTTACGACTACGTTCCTGGAGGTGAGGTTCCCCAATAACAAACTAATGGGCCATTGATAAGCAGGAGTAAGAATGCTAGGTATACCCGAGGCTCCAAGGGACTGACGCCCTTAATACTAATGAGGTGCAACAAACAGTGATATGGGATTTGTAGCGTGGATTTTGTGTCAAACACTCGAGTTAACCAGGTTTAATCACGTCCTCATCTGATACATAAAAGGGATACCTTCCCTAGAATTAACTGAATCAGGCAGCTTCTTTGTGTTGCGCCCAGAAGTGATATAAGACAGATGTATCGCTGAGAGGGTTATTCAACAAGGCAAGATTATTCATGCTTACTGGACTCATTATTGGATAAAACTAATGGGACTTCATATTTGAGTAATAAGAGTTAACCTTGCTTCAGGTTGATTTTTCCTTCATACTCAATCATAAACTGAGTGCTGATGAGCATATCATATGCGTTGTTATCTAAGGCCACAGCAGGGGATGTTAAAATAAGCTTCTCAACTCGAATGGAAAGGAAAGAATATTCCCCAATAGAACGAATATTGTTGAGGCCAGCAGTCCCAAATTCTCACGAGTACTCCAAGTCAGGCGCTAGCTTTATCTTCTTGATATGCTAAGTGGAGATCACGTTGACTGTGGAGCCAGTTTCCAAGATGTCAAACATTTTTACCTTTTAAATGACTACTTCACCCTTAGTGAGAGTCCCTCTAAAGTTAGGCAATAAAGCTAAAACCTCTTTAGCCATAAGGTGGAGGTGAGTTTTTTTAGCAGTCTCAGGGTAATTATTTATGATGGATCATAAGGGGTGAACACTGAAGAGGTCGAATCAAGCCAGCTAAGAATTGGTAACCATCGCTGGCAATGTCAATCACGTTTGGACATTCCAGGATTTGACTAAAGTACGTTTCCTCAGGGATCGTGGTCTCATCTACTCCTCCAGCGTTCAAATGATCAGGAACCTTAACCTCTACGGATGCTCCCAATATATAGTAGCCAAAATAGTCATAACCCCCCTCAGATTTGTCCTAAAGGATATTCTCAACAACTGGCAAGGCCGTGATGGAGGTAGGAGAGATGGCCACAGGAGAGCGAATAGCCTTAGAGCACGCCTTTACAAGCTTAGCTGGAGGGGAAGGCACATCAGCTTTAGTGAGCTTGTGCGGACAGATGGTTGTTACTACCTTACAGGGCTTTGATTCATAAGAAGAGATGGTAACCTTTTTAGGTCGCACAGAGGGGAGCAGGTTTTGCAGGGAGGGTAGCATTTGGTGGGATCACCCTTAACTGTGCAACTGGCGGTAGCTCCTCAATAGTGAGAGCTGAAGGAATCACCTCAGCTTCCTTGAATGTTGCACATGAATGAAAAAAATCAGCAACATATACTAATGCCTCCTTTAGATCATGGATAGTTTTGAAATGGCGTTTTAGGTGAGATAATATGCCTGGATAGAGAGGGCTGAGAAGCTAATCTAGTTAGCAGGACGGCGATAGCTTCATCAAGGGTGAGCATGTTAGAGGTTGTTAGCCTTTGCGCAGAGAAGTAAAATCGTTCAGATAGTAAGCGGCTCACCCTTATACATGCTAAGGTGCATAAAGGCCTGTTTTTCCCTGAGTAGACTCTGCTTGGATCCAAATTAGGCAAAAGAGCCTCTTTCACCTCTGCCCAAGTGAGCGAAGGGTTCAGGTAAGGAACTATCAACTCTTGTGCTAGGCAACTTAAACAGGGAAGGAAGTACTGAACTTTTTGCATATCAGTGGTGCCATACATGTCAGCTTCATAAACATACAGGAAAGAATCGATGTTTCCTTCACCAGGGGAGAAATTTTCTTTTAGAGGGAAATTTTAAAGGGCGCTGCTCCAGCTCTTCAAGATGGGATAAGGCGCTGGCAAGTTGCTCCTCAAGAGCAATGATTCTGGTTATACAGGGATCCCCTGTAGTGAGCACCATTTTTTTGTAATCCAGCCAATTCTTGCTCGCTGGTGCTTGACACATACTGGGTTCAACAAAAATTTATAAAAATTTAAATAAATAAAAAGCACTAGTAATAATGGGATATTTATAAATTTTCTTATTATCTATAAAGGAAAAAATGGCCCCCTCAACCTCTGACCATTTAGTATTTAAAGTCTTTCATGGGTTGCTGGGAATTAAGGGATATGTTTGGAATAGCTTAACCTGATCCAAATAAGGAAATAGGAAAACATATTGATTACCACTTGGGAACTCGCTTCAGAGCAGCGGAATGAAAGGAGAGGAATTTTGATTGGCTAAAATGTACCCATGAGATAACGTTTCTATAAACTTATGACAAACACCACCTGAGAATTTCTTGCACATTGGGGGACCCCACCAAGCCTATAAAAAGTGGGGTCCCCACATATTTACATAGAAGGACTTTGGGGTGGTGGAGTGAGTGCCTTCCCAATGGTAAACCCTAAAGTCCGTTGTGTGGTCAGAGTAATCTGACCATTCAATTTTTGTTTGGTGCCCATAAAGATTTCAAACTCATGTTACCCCAATTAATGGGGTTCCACTGAGAATCAGCAAAGGGCCTATTGGCTGATTTCTTAACGTAATTTTTTATCTATAATAAATGAGCTCTTGACTACATCAGAAAATCGCAAATGGCCAACTTTCCCTTCTCTGGCTGGAATTGACCCAGGACATTCTTATTCTTCAGCTGTGAGGGAAAATGTCTGACAAAGCCAACCTTTTTGCAGAAGTTAATACAAAAAGTTTACTTAGAAAATCTCTGAATTAGAGAAAAATTATTCTAAAGTTGAGAAGGATCTACTCAAGTTCAAAATAGCATTAGAAACAGAGGATGAAAATTCGGTTATTACAAGAGAAGCATGGTTAACTCTTGAAACAAGTAAGAAAAGGAAAACAACAATGTACTTCTATTCATGCGTATCTAGAATTTGGGATCAATATATATATAAGTAATATAATGAGCATTCAAAAACTCAAGTTATGGCAAGTGCCTATGCCGCCATTTTGATGATGACCCTCAACAACACACCAACTGGCACCAGAATGGCTAGTCACACTGCTCATCCCCTTAAATGAGCCAGTGGAAACTGAGGACATGTGACCCACCCCAAAATTATCACCATTTCAATAGGATAATGTCCTAGATTGCTTCAAACATTTTTAAATTGACCATGTTTGGTTGCAGAAATTGCCAAAAAGCCATTACTGTTATCAGTTGTTTGGATACCACTTGTCTGAATTTAGAATACCCCATTTGAAGAGGGAGAATTGATCATATAATGAGGCAAAAAAAGCGATTATGAAGGAATTTGGTAGCCCCGAACAAATGGCTAACCAAAAGTTAGAGTTTATGGGAATACATTTTCAAAAAGATGAGACCTTTAGAGCTCACCAAACATTTCTATGAAGAGGCGCAAATTTTTGATGAAGCTAATAACATGAGCGATTTTGATACTCAAATTGCCATGAAGGCATTGCTCTACGCTTATTGAGACTTATAATAATCTATGGCATCGCCATTCACCACTAATAATACCACATCTAAAATGGTGGAGCACTTGAAATAGTTGGCCTTCATTTTTAATGCAACAAAATAAAGTAAAACAACAACTGCCTTTCAACTCAAATTTGGTAAAAAATTCTGAGCCCAAAAAGGATTTGCTAATCAAATGGGGAAACCCCAATGGACTAAGATAGCTTAGTAATACGCTGAGCATCACTTGTATCAAATGCAGAAATTTTGGACATTATGCTGCTCATTGCTGGAGTAAGAAACCAGAGGATCAGGTAAACTTTTTACAGGATAAGATTCCTATGAGGAGTCCAGAAAAGGCTTTGAAGTCTGGATGAGGAATGATCTAGTTCTTCAGATTGCCCAGTTCCACCAGATAAGATCTAAGAACCATAGCCTCTGACCTATTCACCAATAACCTGCTTACAATCCTTCTCAGCAGAGCATGGATCTAAATATCAATAAAATAACCTGAGCAAAAGCAAAGGCAATTAATCCAAAATTATAAAAAGGTTGCTTGATCTTATACTCAAAAATATAATGAAAAAGCCCAAAACGCTGATGATGGAGATGTGTTGCTTAAAAGAAATTATAAGATGTTCATGTTTTGAAACCTATCACTACTATCAAGGATTCATTTCCTGATATATCTACCCAAAGTATTCACACTCTGGATTCAGCAACCAATGCTGATATACATTCAGTAAACAATACTTCCCAATACTCTGAAGTGTAATTATGCTGCCTTTTTGGCTACCTGAGTAGAATCAAGGGCTATTATTGTTAGTGTTACACCAGTCAGTTTCATTTCTACAAAACTAGTAAAACGTCTAAAAATTTTTTCGGATATAGCACATTGAAAGCATTTTAGGACAGCTGATCCTAATTACCTGCTTCCTGTTGGGCTAATGGTGCCTTACCCTTCATCTTGAATCTCTAGTCATGTCTGAGCTAGCGATCATCCTACCTAATTAAAATTAAAATAATCTCATCAGAACTGACTTCATGCAAAAGTATAAAGTTAAGTGTGACTTTGAAGAAAATAGTCTGACAATCTTAGGCCAGATACTTTTGATCTATCATTGAAAGGGGGATGTCTCCTTAACAGGAAGAATAGCTTTATAATGAGATGTCTAAAGATGGCATAAACTCAGTTATTTATAAACCAGATATAAAATAGAGCCACTTCTAAAATACATGAGCTTAAACCAAGGAATTCCGATCTGCTTAAAAAAGAGATTTACCATACTGCCTGGGATGCAGACAATGGTCAATACTGGAATGATGTTAAAAAAGCCCCAAGCAATTATATGTCAAATTGAGGCTCCTAGTGAATATAAATAATTGTTCTTGAAAAGATCCAGAGATCATAATTCATGGTCGTGGGGAAATTCTTCTATTAGTTAATATGGGAAAACGCCAATTAAAGAAGCGAAATCAAGATGTTGTGTTCACCCAGTTCATGCCTATAACGAATCATTGTTTTTTCTATAAATTTGTGGATTTAAATGAAATTAGATAATTTGATTTTGCTGTTAGATCATCATATGATATTCATTTAAAAAATAAGAAGGATTAACTAAAGACCAGCAAAATGAGAAATTTATTTCACATAAATGGTACTAAACTATTTTCATGTAAAACAACCATGATTTGGGGTGCATGGAAATTGCATCACAACAAGTTTCCTTGAGAAGTTTATAAAATTACATGAGGTTTATTATGAGATCCAGAGAAGCTGAGACAGTATTTGCCAATTAAATAGAGAAGTTGTTGGAGCACGGATGCTCATGCCTTTATCCAATCCATGGGCTAGCCTGATATTAATCATCAAATAGAAGGACGGGTTGAACAGTGCTATAATTGACCATTGTCATCAAAAAAATCATGAAAAGGGATTCTTATCACTTTCTCACGAATCAATGATTCATTGGATTGTTTAAGAGGGGCAAAAAATTTTTGGTGATGGACCTCATCTCAGGATTTTGGTAGATTATTATGTCGCCTAAGGACCAGGAGAAGTTCTCCATAATAACGGCACAAGGGCTTTACCAACCTATGAGGATGCATCAAAGCTTATGTAATGCCCCTGCACCTTTTTAATGGGCAATGGATACTATCATATGTGACCTCAAATTGTCCTGTGTTCTAGTCTATCAAGATGACATCAATGTATATAGTCAAACTTTTAAGAAGCACTTGAAACTTAGAGGAATATATAAGAAAATAGTCTACACCAATCTCAAAATTAAGCCCTGAAAATGTCATTTCTTTCCAGAAGAGTTGAGTTATTTGGGCTTCTTTATAAATGCCTAAGGATTAAAAACTCATAAATAAAATAGTGAAGCTATTACGCAGATGATAGTAATTTTAGTGAATACAATATCTAAGTCTTTTGGGAGTGGCCAGTTAAAAACACCATTTTATTAACGACTTTGCAAATAAATTGTCTCCAGTATTTCATCTTAAAGATCAGAGTAAAAGATTAAATGGAAAGATATGACCCAAAGGTCATTTGACGAAATATGAAAATTTTTGATGAGAAGCCCAATACTTAAATACCTGATTTTTAGATGACCATTTATTATACAATAGGATGCATTGCTTACAGCAATAGGTGCCGTACTTAGTCAAGTAGACGAACAAGGTGAAGAGCACCCAGTGTCCTATGTCAGCCAAACCTTAAAAAAGGTCAAAAGGAACTATACATTTTACTAAGCACAAATTTTTGCAGTTATCTACGCGCTTAAACAATTTCTTGTTTATATTCATAAGAAGCATATCAAAGTTGTAACAGATCATACATCTCTAAAGGGCTCATAACTTAAGAGAACGATAGAAGACTAGCATTAATGGCCTTAAAAAAGTAGCCTATGATTATTAAATTGAACATCACACCAGTAATAAAAACCAAAATGTTAATGATTATCCAGACTGCCAGAAAACTGCCTTTATAAGATCATGCTGATGACCTATTTAAGCAATTAGTGAAAGGAGAAATTGAAAGACGAGCCACTAGAAGTTCAAATGGCACTATGAAAAGCTATGGAGGGATCATAACAAAAGAGCAGGTAGTTATTCAAACTAGTGAATGATAAAAGGCTTCTGTTCCCAAAAACCTCTGAACAAATGGAAATAATTAGCGCCGCTCTCTAAGTTTTTGGCCATGGTGGCCTAAAGAACACTTTAGAGCACATTTACCATCATTACTATTGGGAATCATTGAACTATGATATGAGGGATTTCCTATCCTGTTGTGTGGATTGTCAGCTCCACAAGCCAAACAAAAATGTGGCCATATATCAGTTAGTACAGCCAGGGTTTGCCTGGATTACAGTATCAAATGATGTTATGGGACCTCTAAGTAAAAGCACTGGAGGAATATAATATATCATTGTTACAATTGACACTTATAAAGATGGATTGAATTAAATATATGGTTTAGTCAAAGCAATGAATACCGCGTAATTAAATCTGACCCAAGTGATATATCAGCATGGCTGCCTCAAGTGATCCTGAATATTAATGAAACAAACTTTACTTCCTTTTGCATACTTTAATTAAGCAGACTGATGGGGATCTTTGGAAATATATTGGGCCCATTTTGGCCAGAGACAGGTTGGCTGTTCAAGTGAGTAAATGCTACCTTAACCGCTACTCTAAAGAAACTGGTTTTAGGAACAAACTTTTTCTTGGGCTTCATGCTTGAGTTCAGTGATACTCATCTATAATATCAGTTATCATTAATCAACTTGGAAACATCCTTTAAACTATCTGTGGAAAAAATACACTTGCCACCCCTTTTATACTCAGCCTTGGAGTTAATTTAAAGAATGATTCTGACTATCTAGTACTAAAAAAAAAGAATGATTCTGACTTATATTTAAATTTATTAACCAACATTATGATTAATTTACAATCCCAAGCATTCAAAAAACCCATTAGGAAAAGGATTTATGCATAAAATTGTACAATGATTAGAAATGACCACCCATAAAGAATCCATAAAATGGGGATAAAGTATCCTACTGTGATACACATGGTTTGCCGCTGAGATAAGCTAAATGCCATTGGAATGCCCTTCAAACTAACCTTAAAATCAGCAAAAGTTGCCTACTAGATTATAAAATTCTATATGGTCATAAAGTTAACTGAGTTCATAGTAAATTCTTAAAAGATTGGTATTAAAAAATTTACTAAAAGAATTATTTAAGATTAAAATATAAAATAAATAAAAAATAACCTATTGGTAAACATTTTTATATATCAATTCTCATTTTGCTGCACTAAAAATCAGCTTATGTGTTCCCTGCTATCAGTCAGCAGGGCCAGATTGGGTTGCAACTGGGTCCACTAAGAGTAGTCACAAGGCGCTAGAGTATTTCAGTAGGATTAGGACGGGCTGAAACTAGATATGCCGTGAGTAATCTCTATTAATGAATGGGGAAGATCAGGACGTGTTGAAACTGTATCCATTGTAAGTAGTCCCTAGGAATTAGAAAGATCTGCTAAAAATTGCAACCTAAGAGCCCAACCTGGGGAGTACAGATTTTCCAAGTTTATTATTTGTGACAATGTTAAAGTAGTCCTGGTGCAGCAAGAGGCTGTAGGACCGCGCTTTACAGAGGCTCAGCAAGAGACTTCTGAGATAATGAGTTGGTTAAGTCCAAAGGAAGGCCCTCTAGACCAAACTTGTTAGTTAAGTCTTAAGAAGAATCAGTTGCCTATGAAAAGCAGTCTCAGTTAATCTAGTCAAGCGAGGGGATGGTTTTAGAATTTTCTTTTTGACCACATTATCCATCTCTCTTGCAGATAAAGCATTTTGAAAATTGTTAATAAACAAAATATTATTTAATGATGGTTACTTACTAGATTATTTTTTTATAACTAACCAAAGGATATGATACAATGATTGGTTTAATATAATTTTTATCAGGGATCATCAACAACAATGTAGGGTGAGTATTTTGATAAGGGTTTTAATAGCTGATAGTTGGATTGCCATGTTGATTTGTTCACGCAGAGGTTCTGAATGAAAATGGTCATTTTTGCAAAGCTACTGAAGTATTTTTAAGCTTATTTTACCAGTAAGTAGCAGTTGTAACCAGGCAACGTGGCCTGTCTAACTCTGTGTATGGTTCCTAACATGAAGGGATGACTGCCAATCTATATAGTATACAATACTGAGGAAAACTAAGTTGAAGGAATCCACCATTATTTGGAATTTAATCCTAAGGATCAAAAGTTTCAGAACAATTAATTGATTTCAGTGAGTCATCTGAAAAGCTGTCCACCGTTTGCTATTTACCCTAGAATTTTATAATCAAATACTTAATTCAGCTTAAATATATCTATTATATTTTCTTCTAAATTGAATATTGAAGGAAATAAGGGTCCCATCTTTTTCTCCAGTTACACTTACCATAGTAGATTTGAAGGCACTTACAGTGATGACTCAACCTACTAGTTGTCGCCATACAACTAGTGTCCCTAATATTTACAACCAACCTATGCATTAAACAATCTAAAAGTTTCAGGGAGTAAACTAGAGAAGGATGTGAGATGTGAATAAGGCCAAAGAAAACAAGTTGGCTGCCATCTCTGATATAAGTCATACCATAGATCAACGCTGGGTGCAGGCCAATCAGCCAGCTAGATTCTAAGAAGGCACATAGTGATGTTTGTAGCGTTATATCAATGGCATTGAAAAATAATAAATATGTTTCAAATGAGGGTTACTTACTTCTTTTCTGTAAATAAGGGTTTGATTCATTTTCCAGATATCATATTACCTAAACAGATACTATTTTTCTTACCTCTAAGTTTTGTTTTTACAACTATTTGAGGTATGGGACTAATATTAATGGTAGTCTCTCACTATTGGATATAAATCGTATAGAGCCCTAACTTTCTTTATAACCAGTTTTCTGACAGCTATCTCTTGTGTCATCTTCACTTATCATAATAGAACTATTATTATCTTATTTTTTTTTTAGTACTAGATGGTCCCAACCCAAGGGGGGGGATTCATCGATGTTATTATTATCTTATTCATATATTAAATGATAACTTTTGTTAGTCTAGCCATTTACCTCCTTATGATGTATTTTCTCATATATCTTGGGTCATCGTGTAGTTTTCTAATGTTTATTGGTTGCTTCTCTGGGGTATTGGGGTTTTTTATCCTACCTTCCTTCTTTAAAAATAGGAGAGTTTTATACACTCTCCTCATAATTGATACAAGTATGCACACCACCTTGGTTTATACCACACTTGTCCAAATCATCTCTTTAATTGTTGATATGGAAGTCTCTAATTTTTTTATAGCTGTTCTCTTGCAGAAGGTAATATGGTTTATAGCATCATTCATTTTTTATAAGCAAGAAGTCCACTTGGAGAAGATTTCCCTTTGTATGACAATGAGCACCTTGTCATAATTGCCACGCTTAATAATGGGAGCTACATTTTCCATATGCCCGCCTTCCCTTAATCATACGTGCAATCACCACACTCTGTAGTTTCACAAGAGCATCCTTAAGCTGAATAATCTCAAAGCCCTTTAGCATCAAGAACTCATTAAATACAACTCACAATTGATTACGAGCCTTAATCACTCAAACAAATCCCAGAGCCCTCAGCTCTGACTCCTTCCTATATTTTTCTCACTATGAATGGGTGGAATTTAATACTGCTACCAGACTTCCCTCCAACACTTTCTCTTTGAAATATGGGCTACCCCTACAGCCTTATAAAGTGGGTGCAGAAGGCGCGATGTTATTTTCCCTTGGAATGAACTAAGAGAGGTACTTTTCAAAGTTTTTTATCATTGAGGAGCACAAGAGCTACACCATTAGTATGGCTTATTTGACACCACGAGAAGGTCTAGCCTTCATTCATGGTTTTTAAAAAGAGATTCTCAAGACTTATCATAGTCATTCTGTGGCTGGACTACCTAATGTTTAAAAGACCATTAGCCTGATCAAATGATATACTCCTAATCTGGAATGAAGGCTATGGTGTTGAAATATCAACATTAATTAATGGTGTGCTATATACAAACCTCAGGTCTTATGCTCTAGAATAAGGTAATGCCTCTTTAATTTACTGCAAAGGCTTGGTCTTCTATCAACTTGGATTTATCACTTTTTTACATTGCAACATAGAATTTATGAAATTAGGGTGGTAGTGAATTGAATCGCTAAGTATGCAGAACTTCTCCTATGCACTTTGCGCATCTCCTCACATGGACAACTGAGACAATTAATGAGAATTTTTCAAGACACAGCCTACCCAATTTTTATATTGTATCCCAAATTTATAACCTGATTTAATACAAACTTCTTAAAAGTTAACGTCAAGCCTTGCCACTATTCTGCTACCATCCACAGTTTTGTGGACAAACAGAATGGGTCACCAAGACTATAGAGCAACATCTATGCAGCTGCGTCCCCTCTCAGCATGACACCTAGACCACATTAATCCCTATTGCTAAGTTCACAAATAACTTATAATCAATCTTCCAGCCAATTTCCTATTTTTTCAAACATTTCCAATCCCCATATGTTTAAATAATCTGATGGAGTGGTACCGCCAAGGACAACTAAGTGACAAAGGTCTATGAGAGCATAATTTCCAGAAGAATTATCTCAATAAGGATGTGAAAGACCATAAAGACAAGAAAATGCTCGCCGCACTAGCCCTGCTATGTACAAAAAAGGTTACATGGCTCTCATCAGCGTCAAGAAACAAACCATTTCTATTATATGTTGTAAAATTGGGTCATCTTTCATGGGCACATACGAGGTGCTTTGCCAAATAAATGATGATGCTTATGAGTTGGCATTAACAAAAGCTTTTAAGGTCAATTTTTTTTCCATGTCTTTACCTAAAGAAGTTTAGGACCCTGAGGCAAGCAAATTGTGCATTTATTATCAGAAAACTCTGAAAACTGGACTATAAAGATGAGTATATCCTGTAAACCAAGGCCTTAGGGGTTACAGTTATAACTTTTGTTTTAAAGGCTGGAATATCATTGAAGAATCCTCTTGGCGACAGCTGCTGAATTCTCCCACTACCCAAAAAGATCAAGGTATTCCTAGTAGAGAAGGGCATTAACTTAAAGGGATAATGTCATAAGCCAGGTTTTCTTGAACTTTACTTTACTTTTATGTTTTAAAAGTATAAAACCAATCAGATCGTATACCTAAAGTAATTACTAAAATTGGGAGCAATTGCGATAAACCACCAAGAGTTGAAAACAGTTAAAAGTCACATAAATGTGGACAATTAAATTTAGCATTTATAAGCCTCTGACTTTCATTAATGTCGAACTCAGAATTAAATCCAAAAAGATCTGACTCTTAAACTAATACACATCACTAAAAGATTTGGTTTGAGTTATCTCTAAGGTTCAGAACTTTTTGATGACTGATCCCTAAGATCTTTTTAGTGTCAAAGTTCTGTATAATAATAACTAATAAGCTATTCACACCTTACTAACAAATCTTCTTATAAGCAGTTCCCCATCCTGATATTCGCTACTACCCTTTTCTATCTGTTAATAGAACTCTATTAACAATTACTTCAGGATTTTTGGGCTATTAAAATATGGCAAAAAGTAATGAGCCTGTGGATGTAGGCAACTGACATAATTCATAAAATATGTTAACTTGCATTCCTACTGTTAGGCATTTGCTTACCCTTTGTGAGCACAATCTTAAAATTCAAGTAGAGTATGTTCTATTTGACCCTATCTAGTGTTTTGCACAACTTTTAACAAGTATTATTCTTGGCCTTTTCTATCAAATAGTCTAGCACTTCACCATATAAAAGCGGACTGTGAAAGTAACCACATTGTCTTGGTTGAATGACATTTTTGAGGGGACTTATAAAAAGTTAAACTGGGCGTGATGAGGCCAAGAGAAAAAGTTGGCTGGCCTTCCTGACCTGAAGCACAACCTGGACCAACGTTGGGTAGAAGAAAGATATGTCCTGGGTAATACTGGGGGTGACATGATGGTCATATGAGCATTACATACATGATGTTAAGACACATGAGCTATATTTTTAATATGATGGGGTTTTAACAGTTAATTTAGAACGGGTTTTAAAATTTTTTCAATTTAAAAAATTACTAATTTTGAAAAGATTCAGCTACTTTTGCTTACTCAAGCTTAAACTTACTCAAGCAATAGTATAACGGCTGATGGCAAATTTGCATTTATTAGTTGGTTATGTGCAGTGCAACACCACTAATGAATAATGATTTGCCCCAAGTATTTATTGATAATCCTGAGAACAACCTTCTTTTTAGGTCAACTTGCTAATAATAAACCCATTTTTTGTCTTATTAAAATATGTGTATTTGTTATGTGCTTTTTACCAATCTCCAAGAAAGTCGCAGATAATGGAAGATGTTCAACTCCATTGCCCTTGAGCCTTTGGGTACAATCCTCCTTGGCTGAGCTCTGTTACCCCTTTTGCTAGAAGGTTATCACCAGGTTGTGGGTGTGGCCTTCCCCACCACCCCTCCAAGAGTGGGAGCATGAATGACATGCTCTTGACACTAGTTGACCAACACCTTTGTATAATAATTGCTGGAATTTAGTATATGTTGATTTTTCTTGTTGTTCCTGCTTGCCAGTTGCTTGCAGGTGACAATTCATGCAAGATTTAACAGTGATTGATAACTATTATTTGCCAAATTAATGGCGCACTTACATTATGTAAAACTGATATATAATTAAAAATTTACTTCCCAAGTAGGAACTTGGGGGTGAAAAACGATCCTTTATTATTTCACGCCTCCTAGTATTCAAAATTATTACAAGCATGAAATGAGAATAGTGGCGGAATTCAGAATAGGAGAGGGAAATTCCAGTTTAGGTAAATGACAATTTAGCCTATCACTGCTAGGGAGAGGCATATCACCTTGATAAAGCTTAGCTTTTAAATGGAAGATCAACTCAAGGAAGGACGTAACCATGAGGTACCATTTTAATATAATTCCTCCTTTGAGCTACCTGAGACATAGACTTATTTTGGCCTGATTATTAGAGTTTTTTATTAATTAGTTAATAAAATAGTTGCACCTCCTGGCACCCCCTTCTTGTCTATAAAAGGTGGAGCTTTTGATTTGAATGGTAGCATCAAATTTGAGTTGGTTCTGGGGTGGACTCCTCCATCATTTGGATAACTTGCACCTATAACATTCTTCTCCACTAAGCGAGAAGGCTATTGTATGGCATTTTACTTAGTGGTGATGGAGTGCGTTGGATATGCACTGTGGTTCCTGTGATTTCAACAACGGTGGTGTCATTCATTTTTTTGATGGGCCAACTCAGCGTTTTTCTGCTTCCTGGCAAGGATATGATCCTTCCCTTCCTGTAAGTACTTGGTGCTTTTGAATTGTTTTAGGCCCAGATGCTCAGCATTCATTTTCTTTCTAAAGTTTATACTAGCTGTAAAAGCAACAGCCAACACTAACCTTCTCTTAGCTTTAAGTTGCTGCATTGTGTTTACCCCAGGCTCCTGCCTGAAGGGTGCGTCATTTAGGATATTGCATCTAGGTTGGAGGAGGTGATGGGATGTTTGGAGCGCTTCTGGAAGGGAGCCAGCCTGTACTCTTTGACTTCTAAACCTTCTATGGGCCGTTTGTGCCCTGTTGATCTGGGCGTTTTTGGGTCACTATTAATACAAGTCCAGGTAAGTCTTAAGGATTAATGTATATTGACGTCAACAATAAATCATTATTATTAACCATATTTGGATGGTAAGTGGACACTTAATAGTGAAGGGCTTCAATTACCTCCCATGCTGTGATTGGTACCTTTGTTTGTGAATTCTCCGCCCCAATGGAAGAGGGTTCTGCTGATTTGTCTGATGGTGTTTCACTTACATCAGCTCCTATAAATACAGTTATGGAAACACTAATTACTTTTAGCTCCTGAAAGCATCTGTTGCACCGATACCTTCCTTTTTGAAAAAGCACAAGGATTAGCAGGGGCTCAGACCAGCTATATTTATTAAATTCTCAGATATTTCACCGCAAGAGTTTCATTGACAGCCACCCTATAGGTACTGCGCCTGTAAATATAAATCTCTTTTCAATTGGCGGTTTTTTCTGCTTTTGTACCTCCCATTCTGGAGGATTGTGATGGTTGGTAGGGTCTCAAGGCAGTTGTTTTAATTAAATGTTACAGATATTTTGAAGGTTTTTGCCTGCAACGCCACTATAAATACTGCCATTGGCAAGACTATTTCTTTTGTTAAAAACGGCGACACCTTCATGTGTTCTGATTTCTTTAATGAAACCTGATTATCAATGGGGGTCTAGCCCTTTTTTGTTAAATATCGTTAAAATGCCCTGTTCAGGAATCTCATGACTCTTAATATGAAAATTCCTCAGTGGAAGAGAGTATCACCTTTCTGGTATTGAATAATAAGCGCAGATGGATATTGCAACATGTATGGTGCCTTTGCGACCTGAAAACGCCATATTTAACAAGAATTTTATTTATTCTATGAGCCATTTTTACTTCCTTGTGGAAGCTGTCCTGAGGCCATATATGTATACCACACTACCACTGAGAATCCTAAGCTGACCCTCACTATGATTTGATGCACTCAAAAGGTGGAAAAAAAGCTTTTTTGAAAGAGTGTGGTAACAAATGTGAATTTTAAGAAAATGATGCTGGGTATGTCCCATTAGTTGTTAGAGTGGCAAAGTATCTCACTCTTTTCTTTAATAGAATGACATATCCTGGAGAAATGATAAAGCCTTGAAGTTGATCAAACCTCATATTTGGCAGCTTCAACTGGCAGTTACTGTCGAGAATTCATTGCATTTTTTGCTTTTGGCTACTCTCTTCTCCTTCAGGTAGTTTAGGTCAAACATTTTAGTGGATATTGTGGCTTCAGAGATTTTTTTATTGATTTGGATTTAACTGACTACCTTGGATTACGCTACTTAGCTGGGGGTATAGTTAAGCAGGGTCCTTCTAGGGTATCCCCATAAAAGGGTTCAGGTTCTGGTTGATTATCAAGCTGGTATGTTCAGCCTCACTGTCCACTTTTTAGTAATCAAAAATTTTCTACATACAATATTTTAAAGTTGGTCAGTGGCCAAACTTTGATGGTCAAAACCATTTAAAGGCAAATATCTTAACGTTGTCCTCGAGGAATAGTCATGGATTAATTCTTCCCATTTCAGATGGTGGCTCTCTGAGAGACTTGTCAAAGAGGCCCAATGCACATAAGCAAAGTCGTGCACCTCAACTGAATCCTACTCCTGATGCACCCCAATCTCCTGCTTTGAGGGGTTCAGGGCTTCATTTGATGCGGCTTCTACGGATTCCTTACCATAGCACTCAGAGTTTAAGAGTGAGTTTAAGCTCACAGTTGACCAGGTTTGCATCTCCTAATAGTTTACCTTTGACGCTTCAGGAAGAAGAATCATTAGACGTTTGGTTTACAGAGCTACTCGCAAAGGGAGCTATTTACATCGTACATCTCCAGTATGCTCACTGCTACTCTTTGTGGAAAAAGTGGGTGAGACACTATGCCTTTGAGTATATTATAGACCTAAAATAATGTGACCATACCCGACCTACACCCCATACCCCTGGAGGCTCAAGTTTCCCACTATATAAGGCTAAAATCTTCTCTGAGCTGGACTGCTTGAACGCTTTTAGCCTGATTCGCATCTGAAAAGGGGCAGTAATGACTCACTGCATTCCGTACCAGGAAGGGGATTTTTCAATTCTGGGACATACCTTTTGGTCTCAATAATGCCCCTGAAATTTTACAACGCTGTTTGATGCAGACTTGAAGGAATTTTAAGCGTATGAGCGGTAGCCTACATGGTTGAAATTCTGGTTTTCTCCAGGTCATGAGTCCAATAAGATAACTTTCATTAAGTAGTTGAGCACTTGAAGGCAACAAACCTAATGATGAAGATATGAATTTTCGAATTCAAGTCCCAGGTCACTTTTCTATGCAACATCGTATTAACAAAGGTCTCAGGATTACTCCAGACAGGTAGAAGGCAATTTATTCTTGGCCACACTACTTCATTTAAATACTTCAGAAGTTTTTTGGAGGCTTTCACCTTCCTGAAAGGTTTACAACAATTCTTTCTTAGGTAGCAGCGTTTTTATATAAGGCTAGTAGTGGCAAAGTTCTTCAATGGTCCTCAGCACTGGAGATGCATTCAAGCAATGAAGTGCACTATGCTATCCACGTCAGTTCTTGATCAGTGGACTCTGAGAGTGAGTTTATAGTAACCACAGATGCTTAAAATTTTACCATAGCTTTTACACTATTCCAAGTAGAAAAATGGAGTCAATCATCCCGCGGGATATTTTTCTTTTTGATGTCCCTGCCAAGATATATTATGCGGTATATGACAAAGAATTTTGGCGGCAGTGGAAGCGATGACCTAATGACACCATCATCAACATGATTCTTCCAAGACATTCCTCGTTTAGACAGATCATAATGCCTTAATGCACTTCTGGCCTCCTCATGTTTTAGCCCCACAGTAAACCTGATGGTATGTGACCCTTGAACAATTTTTGCTCTTCATTGAGTTTATGAAGGGCAAGGATTAGTTTTGCTAACGCTCTGAGTTTAAACCCTGTGTTAACCCTTGATCACAAGATGGTGAGTTATACAACAACCATTTGATAATTCCTCCTGGTAAAGTGGTATACAAGCGACCCTTCACCATGGAATGTGTGCTAGTTCTTGCTTCTTTGGGACCTTGGAGGTGGATACTATGTTTAGAAAGGTTGTTCTTTCTAAGTCACTAGTTGCGGAATATAATATGGTACTTGTCAAATGCAAGCTGAATCAAGAATCTATGCCAAAGAATACCATGTAGGTGAGATGTTATGGTTCTAAGGGCGTCTATGGGCTCCTGCGGGACCACTCAATTTGGAAGTGATCAAGTAACACCACGATGGATTAATTGTAGGGCACCAGAGATAGGTGAAGCCTTTAGAGCTGATCCAATGGGCATATAACTAAAGGCCTGGCTGCACAGGTGGCTAAGTATTCAAAAGAATACCTGGTTTGAAATAGGATGAAACTCAATCACCCACCTCCATTGGGGTTATTAGTGCCCATCCAAAAAGCAGCAGGATCCTGAAGTTCCCTTTCAATCAATTTTATTGAGTTGTTGCCCTTGAAAAAAGGTTACGATGAGATCATGGTAGTGGTGGAATGGTTTAATAAGCTCGCCAATATCATTCCATGTAACAATAAAGTAACAGAGGCGCATATGGGTAGATAATGTCATACGATTGACTTTCATCCATGGGATGCTTCAGATATTATTTAGGATCATGGACACCAGTTCACATCTGTGTTTGGTATGAGTTGTCTAAAACTTTATGTATTCATCCATTTTATTCTACTGCCTACCACAGCAATCTGATGGGCAGACAGAATGTGTAAATCAGCTCTTAAATAGTTCCCACGAGTTACACTGCTCTGGACTATTCTGGTTGAGCTTCCCATCTGCCCATGGCCCAATTTAGTTGTAATGACCCCAAAAATCTTTTAACTAGGTGCTTTACATTCTTCGCCAACTATGGGTTCAAAATAATTTTTTACATGGATTCAGCTGTTAGTCCAAGTTGAAAGTAGAGGTGGGCTTTGGTAAGTCCATCAAGAAAGTACACAAAGGGGTCAACACTAATAAAGATGCTTCTATAATATTTATAAGGATAAAGCTTATTGTAAGAGACGGGAGGTCCAGCATTCAGGAAGGTGATTTTATGATGCTTGACTCCAGATATAACTTAATTAAGCAGCCATACAAAAACACTGGGCAAAGATAATAGAGCCTTATACTTAATGTCAGGGAGGGGTCATGCCTCCTACAATTTGGATTTTCCCCCTAATTTAAGATTTTTGTCATGTTTCAGGAAAGTAAGTTGACGTTTTTGGGGGTCCCCGACAGAGGCTCCATACATACCTCGTTGATAAGACACCAGTATAGTATTTAGAGGTTTTATAGCCTCTCGCTGAGTAACAAAAAGGTTTGAGTACCTGGTGATTTTGAAGGGATCTAAAGTTGCGGAAAATAGTTGGATACTAGCACGCAATTGTGTCCATGCACATGACCTGATTGATGATTACCATGAGCGGCTACCAGAGGGAGAATGACCCCAAGGCTAAAACAAGCATTGCCGTCATGAAGCTGACCTCTGCACATAAGAACTTTTCCCTGGCTGAAGAACCTGGAGGAAGAGTGGAGCCATAAAAAAGATCAAAGAGCTTTACCATGGTTGAATACACATCATTGAGGGCACTGACTGCAAAGTTAAGGCTGAGTGTGATGAGTCCAAAAGAATTTCAAGTTGTCAGCCTGTATGACCTGAAGAAAACCTTGGAAAAAGGTTGGATAGAAACAAAGCATGCACAGGTTGGTACTGGGGGTGCGTGTGATGTTTTGGTGACGTTAAATCCACAGCGTTTAAATGCACCAGTCTTTAATACTATGATGGAACTATACATATAATTAGAGAGCGGGTTTTGAGACTTGTTCAGCTATAATATTAAAAATGTAGGAAGATTTAGCTAGATTACATTACTCGAGTATGAGCTTACTCAAGCTACAGTTTGATGACTGATAAAAATTTGCGTTTATTAGTTCATTTGGGAGCAGTGCCACACTCAAGGAATGATGTTTCCCACAAAGTGTTTATTGATGATTTCTTAAGACCAACCTTCTTTATTAGGTAACTTGCCCAGTAAATAAACCTCTATTCATGCTATTTAGATTTGTACATCTATTTTGCACTTTATTGAACCTCCAGGAGATCAAAGATAAAGGAAGTTGTTTAACCCTTGTCCTTGAGCCTTTTGTCACCGTCCTATTTTGGTGTGCCCTGTTTCCAGTCTTTTTTAACAGGTTCCAGATTGTTAGTGGGGCCTTTCCAACCACCCCTCCAGGAACGTGAGCGCTTTAGGTACGCTCTTGACACACATATTCTCACACCAATGCAACAAGCTCTAATTAACAAACATAGACTTCCTTTAACGTTTATCAATGTCATATGATAACCAACGACGTAATGAAATAATGAATCAAAAACGACTATAAGAAGTATCTAACCTATACGACATCTGCAAAAATTTAAAATTGTAATAATCACAACTACCAGAACATACCTATAATAAAAGCACCACTTTTCTGCTGAAAAAACTTTTTCCATTTCATAAAAGTGTGATGAAATTTAACACAAAGATTTCAACGCCCCCCAGATCATCTACTGTATACTGCGCTCTCAGTAGGCTGGTACACATTAGATTAATTGAAATCAGAGAAATCTAATCCTTGAGGCTGAAAAAGAATTAAGTCTTTAGAATCTAACTTTGTAGATGGTTTTAGCCTCTCCCTTGACTCACTTTTTTAGAGGCAATAAAGATGTCTCACAGTAGACATTATCACAGAGGTATAATTTCAATTTAGAAAAGCCAAAGTATTACCTAGAAAAAGGCCTCATAAGAACTGAAAATAGTAGCTGAATGATAATTCTCTGGGTGCATATACTGCAAGTTCATTGTTAAGTATCAAGATCAGCGATCAATTGCGCAGCGGCACCATTCTTTATTTTATATAACAAGATGGCTTGTCAGTTTGCCTATGACACGAGATCTTGATCACATGAAAGTATATGGCACCACTTGCTTCAACTGTGCTCTGCCTGAGGATCATAAATCTCTTTATCCCAGTCAAAATGACTTGGTCACCATAATGGCGCACACAATAGTGTTAACCTACTAGTAATATGACATGTTGATTGAGGCAACATTCATGTGGCATATAATACAATTGTTGTATGGTAAAAACATATAAAGGTTTGAAAACATCTCAGTTGTTTTGTATTGCCTGAAGTTCCCTCGGGGCAACAAGAACACTATCTTAGAACCCAGTGTATCAAAATAGGCACCACACGTGGGGAAATTATGCCATTGCTGAAGACCCACAAACCATCCAGATACAACTTGGTAATACAATTGGCCACTGAAGCTTATCCCACCAGACTTACAAGGGGAATCATGCACCATGGCAAGACCAAGGTGACATGCTAAGCAACTTGTCGTGATTCTAATATGACTGGATGATAAGCCCTAAGTCAATATGGCGAAATGAATGGAATCTGTGGGAATCAAATTAGTAATGGTAATTCAAGTGCTTTGAAATGAGGCGATATTGGGATTAACGGGCTTTATTGGATATAACAATTTATTATTGGTTCACCTCTAAATAAGGCGTTGTCAACATTTGACACTTATAACTTAAATCACCTCCAATTATGACAATAGCAAATTTGATAATAACCAGCTGAAACGAGTATTGGTGGAACTGAATAGGCCAAGCTATGAGAGTGGTATCGTCCAAGCCGCTGTAATATAAGTGAGATGGGCGATCAAGAGGAGGGTCATTGGTTTATAGGAAGAAAAGAGAAGATAGAAGAGGATAGTTGGAGATTTTTAGATTTAAATAAAGTATTATAGTGGGAGCAAGTGCCCCATAGCTTTATTATTTAACGTTTATTTTGTTGTTACCAAAGGCCACAATCATCATATTGTTGGTCTTATTGCTCAGTGGGCTAAACCCTGTGCAAACATCTTATGGTGTATCTCCAGGATTCTGCCGAGTTACAACAGTGGTGCTCACTACAGGGGGCACATTGATCAGTAACAAATTAATAAAATTCAAATCACCTGCTATGTCTCACCTAGGTTTCTTTGAATAGAAATCTGCACAACACCATAGGATTGTTGCATATGAGTAATCGAAACTTGCATTGGACACAGTGCTTAAAAGACAAGATGAGATGTTCCAGAAAGTTTGCCGTTCTCAGCTGCCACTTTTTGATAGCGAAGGTAATATTCATGGATTCTTTTGATGATTTGAGTTTGTGATTAAAGGTGTCTCAGACTGGCGCAGGGCAAAACTGATAATCTCCACCTTAGATGTCGGAAGTGCTGAACAAGTTGTTTGTTACCTTCCAGACAGTTCTGTTACTTACCAAGAGGTCAAAGAGATGGTGATACAGTTGTTTGGCGGAAAAGCAAAGATGTCTCAGCGGAAAGACAAGTTTCTGACCATTGGGTTCCAACAAAATGAGAGTCTCACTTCATTCGCTGAGCAGTTTACAATGGAAGCACATGTGTTGATTGGGGCTGGGATTCTAGCTGAAGCTGATGTATGCATTGCAATGGCCTCTGCGGTGAAGCCATATCCTGAGC